>JBBPOE010000257.1:0-35403 GCA_038091295.1 Tylopilus felleus | reverse complement strand
GGCTTCGATGTCTTTTTCAACATATGCCTACCTCCGGATTATCCTTTCCATCGCCGTCATGGTGTCCCCGAGGGTTTTACCTTCATCAATCCGAGTGATTTGGGTATCAAGACTATTCCAACCGCCGAGTATCCGTGAAGCGAGTCGAGAATCAGACTCGAGATGCTTCTGTGTGGGATATCAGGGGCATGGTCCAACTGACCGTTGCACGCTTCGTATGTACCTGTACCTTCTCTACTCATCTCCGGGTGGGGAGGTGCCGACATCTCATGCTGACATGGTCTCACAGATAGCTGGAATGGGTGGTGGTGCCGTCCAGTTGCTTGCCACGCAAGTTCTGCAGTGCATATAGACAACTCGTCCGTACTCAGCACACCACTAATCCCATCTATGTAGGATTGTCATGGCAGACATGTACAGCATCCAAGGATGTTCATAGCGTCTCATGTCATGTGTATGCTGTCATTCACGACAACTTGAATAGGAACGCGGATTACCTCTAACATTTCTCAGGGCGTGAGTTCTCCGTCACATGCGTCGTATCCTTTTTCTAATCACTATGTCATGTAGCTCGGTTTAGGTCTCGGTGGACCCATAAGTGGCTTGTTGAGCGATTTGTGCGTCATTCTTCGTCGATGTCAGTCTGCGCTAACAGTACTAGAGTTTTGGACAGCACATCGCGTTCTTGTATCAGGTGCCACTTTTTGGCTCGGTGATTATCCTCATAACACCAGTGATCCGTCTGTGTGGTGTCAGTTTGCACGGATAAGTCCAAACAGTTCTGCAGGGCAAGGGTCAGACCGCAAAGGAGGTTCTATCTAGAATCGACTTTTGGGGTTGCATCACCCTCTTCTTGACGGTCAGTTTGATTTCCACGTGGGTGCCCCATGCTCACCTGACTCCTTTCATACAGATCGGGTCGTCACTCACGTGCCAGTGGCTCAGCGCCAAATTCAATGAAGACCTACCTGTGCGTCCGACGGCTATTCTCCTTCTGTTTCTCTTCCTCAGATTCACTCAGGCTATTGAGGCCCTTCCATGTTGTTGATCCTCTCCGTGATCATCATCATTCTTTTCCTCGTCATCGAGTGCATGATCACGCCTGAACCTATCCTCCCGCCGTGTCTCTTGTGCCAAAGGTGCTCTCCTGGTCGAATCGAGCGATTATCTTGTGTCGCTGTGCAATTTCTCGGTCATGTATTTCATCCCATTGTGGTTCCAGACGGTCCCTCTGGACAGCGTGTCCATTGTGGGTACACTCCGTTTTTATCATGTGATGATCCATGCCTCAGCATTGTCATGTGTTTCGATCATACATTTACTTCTGGATAGTCTTGCCATGGGTCTTGGTTCCTTGTTCTCTGAGTATGCTATTTTCTGTCTCTACTATCACCCTTCTTTGGCATTTTTCCTCACCATATGCTGTAGCTGGTTCATGCATTGCACAGCCAAGTACAAGATGATCAATCTCATCTTTGGAATTCTCCCGTTGTATGGCATCCTTTCACTTGTCTTTTTGTGCAAGGACTCAGGCTTTGCACAAAAGTGGTTGAGCATTGTGCTGATTGGGTTTGGGTATGGGGTGTTTCAGACAGTGTTGAGTATGTCTCTTGATACTATGCCTGTTTGCACAGGTTGCTGATGCATCACTGGAATACTAGCAGTTGCATCACAGGCACACTTGATGGGGGTATGTGTTGTGACTTGGAGTGATGGACTGGATGAAACACTGACATGTTTTACAGAGACTCAGATAGCATTTGGAACAGTGTTTGGACAGCTGTTTAGAGGTCTCAGTGGATCTTTTCTTGAGGACAAGGGTCTTATGGGAGCCATACTGACCAGACATGGCATGTATATAGGACAAACATCAGGTGTTGCTATTGAATCTGTGGTGTTTCAATTCCACCTCTGAACTGAGCCCCCTGACTGTGTCCATGTGTAGGAAGCACTTTTGGTTGTTTGTGTGGTGCCAAGCATATTTCTTCCATACAATCACAAAATTTGACAGACCAGTTACAAGACAATAACATTGCTAGTACAAATATCCTCTTGAAGAGCTTCCATGTAACACCTCAGTGACGTCTGAACCATCCAGAAACTGTCTGTCTCAAACTTTTCTTGCCAGTGTCCTTTGCAAAGTCAATGATAGTCAAAGTAGGATCTTGGCTAGCAGTTGGAGTGTGAGTATTCAAAGCAGGATGCTCTGTAATAAATAAATAAATAAATAATAAACAAGCCAAATATAAACACTACCCAGTAGATTCTCTAGAACAATTTGAATGAGTTTCTCACATAGTGAGCCCTCATTGTCCCCACATGACTGAACAGCCCTCTCTACAGCTGATACAATGACTGAAGAGTGTGAAGAGTCAATGAACTGCTTAAAGGAAGAAGTGAGGTGATCTCCAATTTTGTCTTTGTCCCAGTCATAGAAAGAGTGAACCAAGACCACCATAAGGGCTGAAATAAATATTAAGTGAATACAATTATAACATCAAGGGAATTGAAAAATATACAAGCAGAGAGGATGCAAATCTGATTGATAGATGAACCCTGACACTATGGAAATATCAATAAACTATTCAAAGTGAAACAGAGAAAATCTAACCAGGGATCTCAATGCTGTCTGGATGTTGGCATTCTCAAACATGTTGAACTAAAAATAGATGAGATTCAAGTAGATAAATAATGAGCATGGTCTACTCACAGGCTATAATAAAAATGAAAAAAAATCATTGGAAAAAAATAAAATCAATATATAAACTGTGAAATAAGTTGGTTGGATAAGTGGAAAGAGACTTGGATCAATTCAATAGATATAACAACTCACATTCTAATGGAATAAAAATTGAAATTGCAATCAGCATGGATGAAAGAGCAGAAAAACCACAGATATAACTTACACATTATAAAAATGCAATACATAAAATAATAGTAAGCATGGATAAGAGCATAGAAATACTGCAAACATAGCAACTTACAAGCTATGAGAATACAAAAAATAAAAATGAGTGAGCATAAATGGAAGATCAGAAACAGTACAGACATAACAACTTACTCGCTGTGAGAACACAATGAATGAAATGGAGGTGAGCATGGATGAAAGATCATAAAAACCACAGACATAACAACTTACTCGCTGTGAGAACACAGGATAAGAGTGAGCATTGATTGAAGATCAGAAACATCACAGACACATAGCAACTTACTTGCTGTGAGAACACAAGGAATGAAATGGGAGTGAGCATGGATGGAAGATTGGAAACACCATAGATACAGCAACTTACAAGCTGTGAGAACACAAGAAATGAAATGGAAGTGAGCATGGATGGGAGATCAGAAACACCATAGACACCACAACTTACGTACTGTGAGAACACAAGGAATAAAATGGCAGTGAGCATGGATGGAAGATCAGAAACACTACAGACATAGCAACTTACATCCTGTGAGAACACAAGGAATGAAAGGAGGGTGAGCATGGATGGAAGATCAGAAATACCACAGACACTGCAACTTACATACTATGAGAACACAAGGAATGAAATGGGAATGAGCATGGATGGAAGATCATAAACACCACAAACACTACAACTTACATCCTGTGAGAACACAGGGAAGGAAATGTGAGTGGGCATGGATGGAAGATCAGAAACACCACAGACATAGCAACTTACATCCTGTGAGAATGAAATGGCAGTGAGCTTGGATGGATGATCAGAAACACCACAGACACAGCAACTTACACCCTGTGAGAATACAGGGAATGAAATGGCAGTGAGCATTGATGAAAGTTTAGAAACACTACAAACACAGCAACTTACTCGCTGTGAGAACACAAGAAACAAAATGGGTGGATAGATGATCAGATTTGGAAATGCCATAGACACAGCAACTTACTTGCTGTAAGAACACAAGCAATGAAATGGGAGTGAGCATGGATGGAAGATCACACCAACATAGCAACTTACAAGCTGTGAGAATATAAGGAATGAAATGAGCATGGATGTAAGATCAGAAACACCACAGACATAGCAACTTACAGCCTATGAGAACACAAGGAATAAAATAAAAGTGAGCACAGATGAAAGATCAGAAACACCACAGACATAACAACTTACAAGCTGTGAGAACACAAGGAATAAACGAGAGTAAGCATGGATGGAAGATCAGAAACACCACAGGCACAGCAACTTACAAGCTGTGAGAACACAAGGAATGAAATGGGAGTGAGCATGGGTGAAAGATCAGAAACATAACAGACACAACAACTTACTTCCTGTGAGAACATAAGGAATGAAATGGGAGTGAGCATGGGTGAAAGATCAGAAATACCACAGACACAGCAACTTACATACTGTGAGAATGCAAGGAATGAAATGGGAGTGAGCATGGATGGAGGATGAGAAACACCACAGACACAACAACTTACAGCCTGTGAGAACACAAAAAATTAAATGGGAGTGAACATGGAAGATCAGAAACACCACAGACATAGCAACTTACAAGCTGTGAGAACATACAGAATGAAATGAGAGTGAGCAATGGAAGATCAGAAACACCACAGACACAGTAACTTACAAGCTGTAAGAACACAAGGGATGAGATGGGAGTGAGCATGGATGGAAGATCAAAAACACCACAGACACAGCAACTTACACCCTGTGAACATAAGGAATGAAATGGGAGTGAGCATGGAGGGAAGATCAGGCTTGGAAACACCACAGACACAGCAACTTACTTGCTGTGAGAACACAAGGAATAAAATGGGAGTGAGCATGAATGGAGGATCAGAAACACCACAGACATAGCAACTTACACCCTGCAAGAACACAACAAATGAAATGGCAGTGAGCATGAATGGAAGATCAGAAACACCACAGGCATGGCAACTTACATCCTGTGAGAACACAAGGAATGAAACAGGAGTGAGCATGGATGGATAATCAGAAACACCATAGACACAGCAACTTACAGCCTGTGAGAACACAAGGAATGAAATGGAGTAAGCATGGATGATCAGAAACATAGCAACTTACAGCCTGTGAGAACATTAAAAAAATGAAATGGGAGTGAGCATGGAAGGAAGATCAGAAACACAGAGACAGAGCTTACAGCCTGTGAGAACACAAGGAATAAAATGGGAGTGAGCATGGATGAATGATCAGAAACACCACAGACACAACAACTTACAATCTGTGGGAACACAAGGAATAAAATGGAAGTGAGCATGGATGGAAGATCAGAAATACCACAAACACAGCAACTTACACCCTGTGAGAACACATGGAATGAAATGGGAGTGAGCATGGATGGAAGATCAGAAACACCACAGACATAGCAACTTACAAGCTATGGAATAAAATGAGAGTAAGCATTAATGGAAGATCAGACTTGGAAACACCACAGACACAGCAACTTACTTGCTATGAGAACACAGAGAATGAAAGGTGAGTAAGCATGGACGGAAGATCAAATACACCACAGACACAGCAACTTACACCCTGTGAGAACACAAGGAATGAAATGGGAGTGAGTATGGATGGAAGATCAGAAACACCACAGACACAGCAACTCACATCCTGTGAGAACACAAGTAATGAAATGGAAGTCAACATGAATGGAAGACCAGAACAACCACAGCCAGAGTAACTTACAACCTGTGATTGTTTATTCATGTGAGTTTTCAATGTTCTAACAATTGCACATTTCTTACCTATGTAGCCAATATTTTCGTTAGGCTATTGCCACAAAATGTAATATTTTCTAGACTTACCCGAACATGTGGAAACCATGCTGCCAGTTCTGACTGCATTTTCCAACCATTTGTTTCCCAAAAGCCTTGCTGTATCTGAGAAACCTGAAAAAAAGCCCTGACTTGCCTACAACAAGACTTATCAGCACTACTCAAACATGTCCACTTTTACTTTCCTTCTGACTGCATACTCAACACATATGTTCAAATTGACTTGCTGAGCAGACACCAAGAGCATCTCCAACACTTCATCGTCCAGTGCTTTTGCTGTGCACATGAGAAGTGCACTACAATCTGCCTTTTCCTTGTTGATCCCTTCAACCACAATGCTTGATTTATTCTATATCACCATTGAACATACACTACTCACCTCCCATGCATATGAAACTCCTGGGAGGAAATTTCATCACTTGCAGCATACCATAGTATTCATTCCGTTTGAATATCTCCTTTGCATGCTCTGGAGCCAAGGCCACTGCTTCTCGAAGCCCTACATGTTGATCTCTGAGCTCACCATATGCAATTGCATGCAATGCATCAAATTTGGTAAAGATGGCAATGACAGGCACTATCAGGACAACAAGCTTAGCAAGTAGTATGAAGTAACAATCTCCTCACCCTTTCCAGTTCCACACTTTGAGAAGAAGGTTTCCTCAGCCACAGTGATTGGCCTTGAATGATCCTCCATTGAAATGCAATACCTATTGTGAACATCAATGAGATAAGTATGACACACCAGCATCACATAGACTTGAACCATATAGAATGCAGGTGCTCCTCTGGATCCTGTTTGTTTGCCCGTTCTTCAATGAATGATTGAACCATGTGAAGCTCATCTTCACTACCGGCCTCGAAACCACGGGAGTCATGGAACACAAAGCGGTCATTGCTTCTGAATGAAATTTCATGCTCAATGTCATGCTCGCCACGCTATGTCTTATTATCAAGAATAGTTGCCGGCGACATGCAACACTCACCTCGTCAGTTCCCTTCACATCAGTCCCAATCTGCAAGGATCAGTTAGCGTGCAGCAGCCGTACAAAGGAGCGCCAAACTGACTTCATTACCCCGCCGATCACGAATGATTGGGGATTCGGTCGTCCTACAAACTCTTTGGAGAAGCGTGGTTTTGCCAGCATTAGCTCTCCCGATAACGAGAATCCGGAATCGAGGAAACCTTTCCCTAACGGTAGCAGCACGGTCCGACATGGCTCGGTACGGTGAATGTCGATGTAGACTTTCGTAGGGTGATGGGAAGAGGGAGAAACCGGGGTATTGGATGCTGCATACGACGTTCACATGACCCGGTTCTCCACCGGCCCGAGATGCCATGTAAACGAAATTGTCCGAGTAGCTTTTGGAAGGGGTCATGCCTTCTATCTGGACACGTGTTGACTGAGTCCCAGGTCAGGACATACATTATTATAAGGTCCGTTCATTTGGAAACATGAGGCAACTTCACGGCGCTCCCTCGCAAACTCGGTTTTTCGAATACGCGTTGTTAATCCCCCGCACGACATGATACAGCTGGGGGTTACTAGACGGAGAGTTGTTACAAACTTGCAGTGCTATAACGGGAGAGAATCACCAACAATGGCATGACTCGGAGTTGTGGGTGCGCGATAAGCTATGTACACGTGTTCCGGATATCAGGAACTACGTCCCAATGGCGGTATGGCGTAGGAACATTTGATGGGTCTCGTACACTCGGTGCTCCGAAATGAGCCTTTGCTGCGAAACAAGCAAGTGGGTACTCCCACTTACGGGATATTCTGCGACGCGCGTCGACGGGGAATGCCCTGGAATGCCACGCGCATGGAGCAAGGTCAGGTGGGGAAGGACCACAAATTAAGGATTTTTCCGTTCCTCGCCGCGATTCTGTAAAAAAAAACACGCATCGTCACGAGGATCACTAACAGGGAAGACAGGGGACGGACGCAGATTGGCCAACTAAAGCGTGCCTTGTTTGTATTTATTTATATTTACATACTCATGTCCAAACAAAGGCTCCTTGTGTACGAAATCGCCGAAAACCCATTGTGCCTCTCAGGTATGCACTTGGGATGGCCGCCAGCTTCGACGATCGTGCATGAGCCAGAGAACACGTTCCCAAAAGTGAATTATATGATCAAGATGAGGGCCGCACACCAGTCAAGTCCAAGCTTGGCCCCCCCTATCAGTTGCAGTCTAACTGCATAGGAAACGACCGTATAGAAACAATCTAGCCTATCGTGGAAGGGTCAGAGAACCAACGAGCACAGAAACGGGACAGCGTCAGGTAAGTGAGATCCTGAGCGACCATCCCCATCGTTGACACCCAGCTCGATGTGACTCCCACAGACGTAGCACGACCTGCTGTTCGTAGTCAGCGATAATTCCAGGCGCAAAGGCGACCGGTGGGGTGCGTTCGCGTTCGCCCCCTCCGTTCTCGAAATCATCCACAGAACCTCATTGTCAAACGTTGAACGTCGTTGTATTACTACTATTCGAATATGTTAAAGTGACGTCCACTGATGCTCTCGCCACAATCAGCTGTGCTACTTTCTCGAGTGAAGATTTCCCGCACAGACAAGGAGACTGTCATGGATTTCCCAGAACAACTCTGTTCGACGCCATCCAACCAAAGTCGGCGTTGGAGTGCTGCCACTGTGTCGTCGAGGACAGTGGAGAGGAGATCGTAGGTCGTGCCACGCAATTGCTGAAATGCCCGATGAGGTGTCACTTCGGGCAATTCCTTCAGGAACGTTGGCCGTTTCTCAAATGCGATCGTCGTACTTGTCTTTCTTTGTCCGGGAACCTTTGACAACCCGCTAGTACTTTAACATTTTGGTAGATAAAAAGTGAACATGCAATATGTTACCAAGGCACAAGTCGGAGAGAATAAACGCTGCAACCGATTAATTCACCAAACCACCAAAAAACCAAAGCAGGGAGTAAGCTGCATTGTGCACCGGCCAGAAAGAACAAGGAAACACAAAACACGATAAAATCAATGGTTCCCCGAGCCGAACGAAGAGATAAAATGATAGGAGTATCAAAGGAGAGAAGCGTCAATGACGGTAGCGACGAAAGCAACCAAGCCAGTGGACAAGACAGGCTTGGTCACGGGCCCTGTTTGTCGACGTGGATATGCTAATGTCGGGGAGTGCGGAGGACATGGGCATGGACATACCAAACATGAACATAGAGATAGCCATGCCGGTGGCCGGGTTCCAGATGACGTCTACGAGGCAGTGTCAGAGCTGTCCGTCGATGTACCGTCAACTGGCCGTTGATCTCAGTCTAGATAGACGAGTTGAACGTCCCGCCCATCCCGGCCAAGCTTATCAAAAGACGTCAGCGCGAATCGACATGAAAGAGAGCGCGTAAGTACGTGAGCTTGGGTGAAAAGGCTACAGCGGGGTATTGAGGCAACGAGGGGTTCCTGTACGACAACGAGTTGAAGCAAATAAATCTAATGTATCACGGGCAGATGAACCAATCAACAGTGTGACAGTGGGGATGAACGCCTCCTATTCATTGCCTTTGGGTCCAAAGGTCGCGCCGGGCGTAAACGTGATCGACGAGGTGGTTGGCACCTTGACGGATGTCACAAGCATCGGGAGTGTCCTGAGAAGAGGGTAGGATTATTTCCCGCGGTAAAATATTGTTAGCGAGAGGGAGTGGAAGCGGAAACATTTTCGGAGAGGATGAGTGGGTACGTATGAGGTTTACATTGGGGCACACGCTCGAGCGCCTGAATTACCAAACCCAGTATTTTTTTCCTATTCGCTGGCTATGTGAGTTGCCAATGCCAGCATTATATGGATACGCACAGTAGTAAAGACCAGTCCTCCAACAATGTCATGTAGCTCCCTCCTACGATCCGGGTGTGCGACGGAGAGAGGGCGGTCATGATCGTGGTGATGATGTTGACGTGCGTGACATTGTTATCGGGTGGCATAAACACCAGCATCGCATCTTGGCCATGGAGAGCAGGTGGTGGCGGGCAGAGATAAACTTGGAGGAGGTCCGGACTTATCTCTATTGCTGGGATGCGAAGTTCGAACATGAACTAGTGGCTTGTCGGATTCCGGCAAATGACCCAAGGGGTCGCGCTTGGGGGTGACTTGTCCTCATCTGTCACTTGCTCGCGTCGATGCGGTCGGTTCGTTCGCGCGTCAGTAACTCATGTTGCTCGTTGCTAGACGCGACGACGCAGCCGTGTCACGTGGGACCGATTTCGATCCTTCTGAATCGGTCCTAAGCGTGGTGGCGATGCCTTGAAGCTGTTTGATTATCAATGGCAACTACTCAGGTACTATGTCCGGCGATTTTTTGCGTAGTAAACACATGGTCAGCGTGTATCATGGAATCCCAGTCGAAATTATGTGTAATCTGAGATCTCCTGAACGAGAGCCATGTTGATACTGATTATGTTCGCGACGTCGACAGGCTACCGGCTCCTTCGAACAGCTTCAGTGTCATCTCGCACCCATCTGACCACGCTCAGCACTGAGATAGAGACCATTTTCACATATGATGCTTATTATACAAGAATTTGTACATTCAGTATTATTTCGATTGTTTTTCACGACCCACGTCCGGATGATTGTGTTGTCCTACACTCTATAGCTACGGGAGGGCGATTTTCCGTGCGGATAGCAACATGAACAAAGTAGGGATCTTTCAGGGGTACACGACAATGCAGAATTGAGCATAAATGGTTTGATGTTACGGTCACATGCTAACTACCGATCTCGAAGACATCCGAGTCCTACGCCTCTCTCGACACAGTGGAGGGTGGGGGCTGCTCGGGTGGGGGATTGGTTTGGTTGTTGGTTTGGTTTGGCATATTTTCCCGGGGACGCTACTTCTTTTGCTTGTCCCAGAATGACTGTTCCTCCGGACGTAGCTCGCCTGGGAAGAAAGTTGGCAACATGCTTGTACCTACGCCCAGATTTTTCGTCTCGACCGCTTGCAGTGCCCTCATCACTTTCCTGTCAGCAAAACACTCGATGTAATCGAGATGTATCCCAAGGGCTGCGGGCCGCCGGTGCACACCAGCCACATAAACGTTGTACGCCATGCCAATGCTCCCGACAGCTATCAAGTACCATGCATCCCGGTCGACCTCCGCAAGTGTGATCAGGTGAACGATCCAGAGTACGGCCAATGTGACGTTGCCTATGCGAGTCGCAAGGGACGCAGTAGGCTCCAGTGCAGCGAGCGCCTCGAAATCCACGCCACCCTTCTCGCTATCGATCACGATTGCGTGCTGAGCACCATTTCCGCGTGTCAGTATCACCCGCTTTTTTGACAAAGGTGCCTCCCATTTCTCCTCCTTCCAGTGCGGCAGCGCTCCGGTGGTAAAGGCAAGGACAATCCCAAAAAACGTGAGAAGGAAGGGAACCCAATCGCCGGAAATACCGAATGGGATACTGGAGATGGCCAGCTGCAATAGGGCGATGATGAACCCGCTATAGTAGACGAAATCGTGAACGGGTTTGCCCGCAGGGCGACTGCAGCTGTAAACGGAGATACAAAGGCCAGCTTTGTTGCGCCGAGGGACATTGACATTCCTCTCCTTTCGTCTATCGTCTTCTCGAGCAGCGTCTACTATCTGCTTGACCTTCTGCGTCACATCTGGATGCGCCCAATATTGGAAGTCTCGGAGAATTCTGGCAATAATCCAACTATGATTGTCACGACGATTGCTAGACAAAACGTCTATCAGTGGCCCACTGGAAAGCACAAATTCATACCCGTTGTTAGCATTGATTACAAGGCAAGGTATCTCGGGTTGAGGCATCAGTGTGCCACCATTCAAGGTAGTGATGAGGTTACTGAACGCGTAAGCAACCCAGCCAAACGAAAATGCCGTTGGGGTTACTGGAGTACCAGCCAATTGCGCAAGTGCGGATCGTATGACATCGGGGCCGACGAGCGTAAGCACGGTCGACGTCTGTGAAGGATGTTTCCACTCGTCGCTAAGCCCTGGGATAACGGCTCCAAGATTGGGAGACATGAAAGTGTGGAGGGTATTTGGGATTTAAAGGGAAGCACACTAGTACCGGGGCTGAAGCGAAGATGCTCCAGAATACGACGCGGCCGCTTGGTTTCGCCAAATGAGGACAAACATCGCACCACTGCCAGATCAAACGTTATGTTAGGATTTACTGATGGATTCTGCCAAGCAACTTTTTTCAATGCATTTTTCCGCATCAATTTGAAAACCTGTAATATGACAAAAAGCAAATGAAAGCTACTAAAAAAACTTGTGAATTTACTGATGGCTGACTCAAAGTCAAGTTCCTCAATGTTGTTCAAAATAGACTTCACCAGGCCATCATGAGGGAACCTGATCCTCTTTTGGATGACTCTCGAAAAATTCTTCCACCTCTTTCTGAGAGCGTGCTTTGAATCGCCCGGGGAGGTCGAACAACTCACTACTGTCCGGGTACATATCCATATCCGACGTCAGCTGAGGCTCGTAATCCACAACCTGTTGCTTCATCATCTCACCCTCCTTTGGGAGAGGTTCTGGGCCACCGATTCGGAATTTACGTATTACCCACTCCAACTTGCTGAGTGTGCGAATGTTCCACTTCTCGCAGAAAGTCACTGTGTGAAACCTTTGCAGCTTGGCGTCGTGCCTTTCCACGATCATGAACTTGCCGAAATTATGGATTGGGAATTGCCCATCATGATATCGCCCTCTGTCGTGGTATTTTTCGTACATCCCAAGGAAAATTGCAAAGTGGTCGAATTCGTGGTCGTCCTGGTCCATTGACCAGCAGGCTTCGAGTTCCCACCATGTACCATTGACCCCAGGGAGGTATTCGGCTTCCTGTGCAACGGCAATTAACAAATGTCATAATTGAGCGGGTAAGAATGATATCTCACGGATTCCTCGTGGCAGCGTCGAACTGGATACGACGGGACCTCGATTTCCAAGTAACCCTCGTCGTCCATCGACCCACGTGGCAGGAGTGTGGCCCCTGGCAAGAGCATTTCACCAGTACGCCCGTTCACGGCTCGTAGAGCGAGGGGAACGAGATATTTTACACCAGCGACGAGGATACTGCTGGTCTCGAATGGGCTTAGGAGGCACTCAGAAGTAGTGATAGTTTCCATCGAGAGGTTTTCCCCTCCTACAAACTCCGAAATATCTTTACGGCCAGAGGGTGTTTCTATGGATACTCCTCCTTCGACCCGAGTCTCGGGGAAAAGGGAAAATGTGGAAATATGTTTGCACGGAGGGAGTCGGAACGAAGTACCCAGCCAGCAGGCGCCGCGACCTTTCTTCAGGATCTCCTTAGCGAGGTCTATGGTAGCGCGAAGACGTTCATGGGATTTGTACTTGGTAGTAAGTTTGACACCAAACATGCCCATAATGCTGAGGATCATATCCACCGGACGAGATGAAGTGCGAAGCTGCGAACATTGCCAGATAGCGTAATCTTTGAAGTCTTGGGAGGTACCCTCCGCCATCGCCGCAGCCAGTGCTCGTGCATGGGAAGACCTTCGGTGGAAGATATTGGTCCTGATGAAGCAAGTTGGGTTCTCCACGTCTACCTCATCCGGACTACCCTCTTTCACAAACTCCATAAAGCCCTCGCTAGTATCGTTGACCAGCCTCCGTAAACCGATAGTGGCACTTTGCTTTTCAGCCACTTCTTTCACATTACCATCACGTGCTAAAAAAATCGGTTCCATGAAACATTGGATGTGAAATGGAACATACAAGAGCCGAGACTCCACGCAACTAAAACCACGACTTTCTCGGGGGATAGCGCTTCTTGAAGTGTCCAGCTCCGGAAGATCCACGGCGTGTCTTCATCAAGACTAACGAGGCGATGTAGACCTCCAGGGATGACGATGCATAGTGCACAGCAGTTATACACCTCATGCATGTGCTCGATCTGTGCTCGTTTGTCTGCTCTGCGTGCTTTTTCCTGGAGAACACAGAGCCGATCAAGCCAGATATAATCCAGTTTATCTTGGAGGGCGGCGATGCAAGCGCTACGAACAATATCTATGCTGATGGGGTCCCCGTCCTCGGCACCCTTGACGTGGAAGGTAGGAAGGATCGGATGAGTGACAACTCCCTTCCAAGGGTACGAAATGGCAGCATAGCGAAGGTTGTGCACATAGTCGAAAGAAAACTCTTCGACTTGCAAGTTCTCGGGGCGGTCCAGGAAAGCCATACAATTGACGAGCCGGAAGCGGCCGTCTGTAGCCTCCGGAGCGACGTCTATGGGTTCGTCGTTCAGTGGAAGGATAATAGGAGACATAGTATCGGCTGACGAAAAAGATGATGGCAACACTGGACTCTGAGGGCAAAATTATGTCCGGTCAGAAGTGTCCGCCAATTTCTTGTCGATTGTCGGTCGTCGTCTGGGCCCTGGGCTGTCGCGGCACGTGACTTCCTAGAAGTTAAGTGAGCCAAGTGGCGGTGTCAGCGGCGCTTTTTCTTGTCCGCCATCTCGTCCTCTAATGCAGTGAGCTGGCTGCCTCACATCCGCCCGCTCCTCGTTTTCGCACCCACCCGCCACTCCCTCTTGCAGATTCAACGTCCAACCTGTGCTTGTCCGTTGCACCCACCCAACGCAGCTCGCTCGCTCTCACAGTGCTTCGGGCCGAAAAGCCTTCTGGGGCTTTCCCCTCATTCCTGCTATGTATGTACATCACGTACTCCTTCCTACGAACCACCGTTGCGATCGATCTTCACGGATGCTCCGGCTATTTACTAGGGTTGGCGTTGCTGACGGTGACCTTGCTGACACGAGAAGCGCCTGCGTAGGCAGAGGTGTATGATCTGTTACAGCGCTGTAGCTTTGGGTACAGTGAGCAGGAGATTGTCGAGTGTTGACGTTTGGCAGAAAATATGTGAGCATAGTCACGGTGCAGAAAGCAGATTTTTCTAGTTTCTATCCCTGAACTCTGATCCACTTGTCAGAACAGACACAAGTAACATATGTATAGAGTGTTTACACAGACAGGTGCTACAGTTACTAAGGAGAGCGAGAAACAGAACTAGGTTCGCAGTGCTGGGCGTATCACACGCGAAGCTTTAAGCACATGTTTTAGGAAAGGAACAAACAAGTGTTAGTCTGTGTCATTTACGCGACATCCGCAGCATAGTACAGATTATACTAGTCAACTTCATCTACGTGCTCGAGTAGTCCTTCCTCAATGGCTCTGCATAATGGTGAGTTGGTAGTGGAGCATATGTTCCAGAAAGACGTACGTGCGCAGGATGGCAGCAACGAAGCCAATATCCTCAGGAGTCTCATAGACATACATCGGGGTGTGGTGATGATTGCGTCCAGTACAAGACAGTGTATGCGTGATCGAAGATAGGACCGGGTGTGGATGGGTATTTCTTGAATGCATGAGATGCCGACCAAAGGGATATCCCAGCGAGTCAGGTAATAGTTGAATAGCTGGCCCTGCAGCAGCCAATGGTCGAGTTGCAGGACGCTGTCATGGCGAGGAATGGTGACCAGCTCGGGCTTGTCATGACCGCATGCGAAGAAATGGCCCTGGAGGCATGGCGGTTTGCCCTTCGTACTATGTATCAGATCTGTCGCGCGGCGGCTGACGGCAGAGTCTGTGACAAGCCCCGATAAAACAAAGGAGCAAACAAGTCAAAGTAGCTCATGACCCCACACTCCAAGTTGACCGCGAACTCGTTCGATGCAATGACAGAAGGTCTCGAAGTGACCATCAAGTATCGTGGCGCAAAATACAACCAAGTCGCTGCACCCACAACCGCTTCTTCCGAGTTCGCCATCCTCAAAAAAGACCTCGCCCACCTTCGTGTTCACTCTCCGTCCCAGAAGAACGTCCGGCGCGTCAATGGGTCCTTCATCCTCCACTGGCCGACTGCCAGTACGAGTCCAAAGGTAGCGGGACTAGCCGTGCGTGGACTCACCACTCGGGCTTCGTTGTGTGGATCACGCTAATGCTGACCGTGTGCCGTGGTGCGGAATTAGGATTCACTGCATACGCGGTGGTTCAAACTGTGTAGCGACGATCCAGAGGCGCTCAAGCTTCGAGAATTTCTCTCCATGTAAGTCTTCTCCGTTCCATCTATCCAACCATGGCTCTCACTTGGAACCATCGACTAAATGGCTCGTTCGTGTTCGTGCCCCTAGAGAATCTATCACGATGAAGCAAGAGCAAGTCAATCGTTTCCCTGCATGGCGTTTGGCTTGCTGACACGAGGACATGTGTGTACTTAGAGGCGTTCTTATCCGCACCACCCCAAACAAAGAACAGGCTTCGCAAGATGCTCCGCCAGGGACGCTCGCAGAGAGATTAGGGCATCCCTCGCAGGAAACGGGGAAACAACCTGTCCTGGTATCCATTCTAATGCCTTCCCTTCCCGTGAAACCACCCCCCATCATTCCTCCTCCCAGAGTTCCACCCGTCGCCGTACGTTTATTCTTCATGCGTGCAGCGTCAGCGCTTTTCATCTGACTGGATGATAGCCTAGGTCAGACAGACAACCACCACCCCATCTGAAGAGACGGATGAGCAGCAACGACGGCCCGTCAAACTCTACACGACAGAAACTGGATGTGCCACTGCCAGAAGTGCCGACCACGTCACCACTCCAGTCGGTCAACGTGAACCCTCAACCACAGCAACCCCAACCCCCCACCTCCCCCGAAGCAGACCAACAAGCCGAGTCGTCCGCTCCTGTCGACACAACGAAAGCGGCTTCCCAACCCACGCGAGACGATGCCGATGCCACGCCTTCAGCACGTGTACGCACCCCTACCGCGCTAAGACCCCCAGAACCACAGACGAACCCCACTTCTGAATCACCAGCTCGAGAACCTGGCGAGATGACTCCCCAACTCACCATGACCCCCGTATCCGGCCCAGGTCCGAGCTCGACTCCAGCCACTCGACCCCCGCCCCCGTCTAATCATTACCCCCCACAACCCATCTGTTCCGTTTCGCCCTACATGAACTCCTCTTCGTTGGGCAACGGCGATTTCCATCCGCCGCGTCGACGAGACCACGACGTGAACCGACTGATGCGCGAGCTATGGGACACGCGCCGCCAACTGACGGCGATGCAGGCCCGCGAACAGGTCATCCTGGACGACCTCGAGAAGATCGGTGCGCGGCCCGAGAGTACGGGTGCAGACCGGAACGGTGTTTCACGAGATGGTGCGTATGCGCCATGTGCTGTTTGTTTCATTGTTTGCCTTGTGTGCTGACGCGGGCGTGACGCATAACAGAGCTTGTGCGATTGGAGGCCGAGCTGAGAGGGGAGAGAGCAAGGCGGATGCGTGCAGAGCGGGCGTTGAGCGATGTGGAGCGCGAGTGTAGGACGCCGTTTGTCGTCCCGGCGTTGTTCCAAGCGTTTATGAGTATATCCGAACTCTCCAACTGAGTGTCTTTGGTTACTTTGACGTCTGGATGTTATTTCGATTATTCACAGGTTTTCTTATTTTTCTCTGCCATGCATCCAGGAAAAGTCTCCACTGTACTCATTCATCGATCACTGAAGACATCTATGTGCTCGCTAGCTGGATCCGAGTCAAACCCCGGGCCACGGCTACGTTAGTCTTTACATCAGACAGAGTGTGACTGTAAGAGGAGCCCACCGTTTTGAAACGTTCTCCTTGGGCCCTCGAAGACGGGACCGGCTTGCTGCCAGTGTGCGCCAAACCGTACATCACTCTCGGCAACTGCAACGACTGGCCACGCCACCGCGCACGATGAAATGTTACTGGTCGGAGACGAACTGACGCTCGACGACGCACCTTGCCCCTCGACTCGACGAAGAGCATGACTGCGGTGAGATGGAGAGACTTGTGTCAATCTCCGAGAGTGTGTTTCCTTGTCTCCATATGTTGTACTAACCGATAAAAAATCAAGGACGCCAAAGTTGCGCCGAGGATGACCGTGACTGAGCAGTACGCGACCCCGACCGGAGCGTTCAATTCGGGGTGATCAGCGGGCACGCTGGAGACCCAGACGGCCAGGATCCCTAAGACTAATTTGGTGCAGGGTCGAAACGATGGCCACGAGGTGTGAACGAATGATGCTCACCGAGAGTGAAGAACCACAAAATGCAAGGTATGATGATGGCACGACGGCTATCCCACAGTACTCGACAGCGGTATACCTGGAACGAAGTAGGTAAGGCGTCCGTTTTCTAACATATGTTGCCGAGGGGAACCTGTAATTCTGAGAGCGTGGCCCATCGGCATTGCCTCCCGATATGATTAAGGAACTGCGCGTCCGAGTCTATGGGAGAATTCAGCTTGTCGGTCAAGTCTCAGGGAGGTAGGAATCAGTGCTTCTGGCGTGTCCACTTCCTGTCATCTAAGGCTTGAAGGGCGTTTGTTGTTATTCATCCGTGTCTTATGACGTAAGGGTTGTCTATCTAACCTGGGCTGCCATACAATGAGATCAGAGAGACTGAACACCCACGCATAAAAAGGAACGCACGGCAACGAGTACAACTCTCGAGAAGGAAAGGTTACTAGTGGTTTCATGAGAAGGGAAGGTGTTGGAACGGAGACGGGGATAGGTTCCGAGTGAGATCCACCGTTTTATGGGTGGGACGGACCAGGACGAGGCCTGAGGGTGCGTGGATCGTCGCTAGATAATATGAACCATCGCGCACGCAGGGAATTCTAATCCCATAGCAGCAAAAAATCATATCAGCGCGATGTGCGTAACGAAACACAAAGTGTCCGCGCACGGCTAATCGCGCCTCCTTGGACTCGTCTCTGCCGTCGGCCAGCGATGAAGGGCCCATTGGAGCTTCTTCTGGGATGAGTGAACGCGGAGATGGACGGGAGTTCTCTTTCAGGATGGTGAATTCAGAGTCAGAGGTTATGGCGACGATGGGTGGGACGGTTCACTGGCAGAGGTAGGGATACATTGAAATCCGAAAAAAACGAAACGCCGTCACATTATGAGTGAGATAAACAAATCGGCCTGGAGACGGCCCCGGCCCGGGAGACGGCGAAGTGGTGTACTCTGACGGAACTGGTATGTTTGGACTCTGGAAGTCGAGGGCGAAGATAGCGAAGCGGTCAGGCGGATACCGTTCGGAGCAGGCGCCAAGCGTCGTGTGAGCGACGTGGAGTGCGAGTGTAGCCGTTGTTCCAGAGACACCATAATCCGACTTTGAGCGCTTGAGCTTTCAAACTGAGCTTTCGCCCGTTTGGGGATCACACGGTTTGTACGTCGACTATCGACAGGACCTTTTTTTGCTTTACAGTATCTAGCAATGTACCCGTAGTATACTGGAAGTACATCACCGAAAGTTTGATTACGCGATAAAAGACAACTATCTGCTGTACGATCCGATACAAAAGCATGTTACCACTTGGCTATTCTGTGAGACAGTTTATACTAGCATAGTAACATCGCCTACACTGGGGAAGTCAGAGGGAATACACGCAACCAGTGCCAGCGAAAGGGATAAATAAACGTGTGAGTAGTCGGGCGTGACTGTGCCCTGGCCACATGGTGGAGAAAAAAAAGCAACATAGTGCGACTGCTAGATTCTCGGTCGCTTGGAAATCCTGCCAATGTCTATGTCTGTGGCTGTCCGCTCTATGTGGTCAAATACGGAACCGAGTGCATGTGCGAGTTCAGGGGGAACAGGTCCGCTCGCGGCGCCCATCATGTCGTCGAATTTCCGCTTCAAACCATCAAGTTGTTCCGGGGAGAAATATACGACGGGTTGCTGGTGTAGGTGTGAGCAAATGTCGTCGTGGAGGGGTAGCATTGTACTGACGGGGCTGGGTCTTGTCTGAGGTGTGATATCTTCGGGTACGAGCACGTTTTCTATTGCTAGATGTTCTTCTTGTTCCTGCCTGTCGGGATGTACCGGGAGTGGAGGCGGGGGTGCAATAGCGGGATGTACCGGGGGAGGACCAGGAAGCGCCGGTATGGGATGGCCCGTAGGTGGTCCGGGTTCCACCATCAAATGTGGCGGATGCTGCAAACTCGCAAAGATCGGTGGTGGCGGCGGCGGTGGCTGCGGTACGGGAACCGACAACGGTTTTGGTGTCGCTTCGAGTTTGAACTCGGACGTATGCGGTGGTCTTCGAAAGGAGGCCGGAAAGCTCGGGTGGGCTTCGGCGTGCGTCATGCGTATCCGCAAAAGGTGTTCGTTGTCGTCCATGACGGTGATACGAAGCCAACCGCCACAGTGATAGCGCGTGATACGACTACGTGATTTGCGATCCGAATCCAGGGTGCGGGATTTGGATTGTTCGCCTTCAAGTTGGGCACAGAAGTAGGTGACAACGGTAGATTTTCCGCCGCGCTTTGTCTTCTTTTGGCTACGGAGGTGTGTATGTTGGTGTGAGCGAACCAGGCGGGGCAAAAAAGACTTACTTCCAGTGATAATCCGACGCCTCAGCTAGAAAATCTCTTATTCGATTTGAACGGTTGTACAAGTGTTCACCGACGACAAAGAAGCCGGGAGGTATGCTGACCATAGTGTCAAAGTCGAAAGGGCGGGTCTTGTTGAGGGTGACAAGGTTGAGAAAGTCGTCAAAAGACATGGCGGCGGTAGCGATCTGACCGCGACCAGAAGTTTCGGCAGCCATCTCCGAAGCCACTTTGCGTGTGTTCTGCTTCTCCATGCAGGCTGTGCAGACTTTGAGATGACCTCCGCCTGTGCGCCGTGGGGGAAATGTGTGGGTAGGACCGGTATATGGACATCGGGTGCACTTTTGAGCGGAAGGTTGTGCGCAGTCTGTTGGGATGTTGAATGTGTGGTGCGATGACGACAAGGAAGAGGTCGTCGCTGTGGGGAGGGGATGCGAATCGAACGATGGAGAGGAAAGAAAGAACGACTTACCCTGCATGGAGTCTGTTGTCTCGCTCTCACTTATCCCTTTTCTTTTGTCACCACATCGACATTTCAGAGTCACGTGATACTGCCACACTACCCATCGTCTTGACCGGATCACCCGGGCCCAGCTGCTCGCCATCTCATCAGCGAATCTCGCCGCCTACTCGGTTTGCCCTCTCCGAACGACCCGGTTCGAACTCGAATGTTCACATCGCCCATTCCGAGTTCACAGGCGACTGGTCTCACTGTACCAAAGACGTTTCAGAGACTTGGAAACAGCCACTTGGCTATGAATCAATAACAATACCAGGCATTAGGCGCATGATCGCGCTGCCGCGAACCCCATCAACAAGATTGAGTACAAACGACAATATTGAGAATCGAGAAGCAGAAGCCTCCTTTTCTCGGTCTCCAAGCGCAACGGTTCCCTACCACAGCGACAATTCCTCTTCTTTCTTGGCCCAGAGAACACCCCATATCTGAACGGGAGTCACTCGAGGCACCGTCTGCGCATGTATGGCAGTATCGTGCCCATTCATGGTGTTCCGCGGTCCAACGATACGTACTGCATTTTTCTGGATGAAAAATCAACGAAAACAGCAGCTCCCGCTAGTTGTTCGACAAGACCGGGCATATCGACACCCACATTGCCCACGAGGGATTCATAAACAAAGGTTGTGAGAACTTGCCGATCACGTAGTCTCTGGCAACTGACCCAATAATACAGAATATGTCAGTTGGTGATATTGGTTAGTGTAAGGCGATCTCGATCCTGTGAGACAGGACGGCTGTGACGAGACGTCAAACGAACCACGAGGAAGCCAGTTGGACATGGCACGTTGACGCTCAATAGCATTCGCAAATTGGTATGGTCGGGACCTTGGACACATGTCATGAACTACAAGATTTGTCTCGCTGTCAGGCTGAGCTGCGAAGGCATCGCCCGATCCCCGGGCCGACTCGTGGACGTTCAGGACAGTTCCCACGGGTACAATGAAGGGGCAGGGCCAATATATGGAGGTAGAGGGGCCGGGGGTATTGAAGGTGAGGCCTTGAGGGACGATGTCGATCAGGAGGACTATGTCGTGATGATGCAAATCAAACGGTAAAAAAGGTAGGAGAGAGAAACTTGCATGGTGTCAATCTTGAACTTTGTCCCATCTCATAGAGCCACGCGATCTTACTACTGAAGTCGCTTCGGCTGTCAACAGCCCCACGCTGACACGTTCCCCGAACGACACCGCACATTGCCTCCGAGCCGATACAGATGGATCACCTTTTCCCATGTGGTTATCAGTACGTAGCCAGCGAATTGTTGTTTCACCTCGTTGAATAAAAACCATTGGCCCTTCCGATCCAGTTCAATCTCGGAATTTCAGACTCGACAGGGCTGCGTCAGACAAGCGATTAGCGAGATAATACTTCATGTTTACGGCATTTATTCCTTTGCACCATGCCCAGTCCAACGAGCCTGAGGCCAGATCAATCGTTGCCCAGCATGGTGTCGTTTCGCGTGGGGATCTACCTGCAAGACATCTTGTATGGTGAATGTGGCTCCACGCAGTCGTACAAAGTCGCTAATCCTCTGCCAGGCACCGAACTGTGCCTCTACTTAACATATCTTTCTAGCTCGCAGCAGAGCACGTTGGAGATCTGACATATTTTATACAATCTTCAGCAGCGTGATGTTCCTCTTGGTTACTCTTGTGACCATCGAAACTTTCGATCAAGGAAAGGTGTCGCCGAATCAAAACCGTGCAGCCGGGCAGGTCGTACAGCTCGAGGCAGCTATTGATGTTTCAGCAGTGGTGATATTCATTCTTCAGCAGATGACAGATGGCCTAATAGTAAGGCTGCGACGATACATATCGAAAACAGACCCCTCACCTGCTTCGTTCCAGATGTACCGTTGCCGAATTGTGTGGGGTGGCTGTCGTTTCGATCTTATACCCTCCATTCTGTGGTTAACAGCTTCTGGTGAGCATCAAATCTCCACTCCACCCCGCACTAAAGTTGACGGCGTTCCAAACCAGTCTCAGGAATCCTGGTTCTTTGGAACTGTAGTATGACGGAGACCGATTTTTTCAGTGGGCTTTCTGCTAAATTCGGCTTGACGTACTACTCGAGCTCGGTCTGCCTGCACGCGACTTTGACGACCATGATCTGTTATCAGTTAGTGTATCGGAGAAGAATACGCGGTGCCATATTTCAGCATCATGAGGCTCCTTGTCGAGTCCGTGTTACCCCTCACACTCTCTGGCATTACATTCTTGGTATCATATGGGATAGGGAGTCCGTCAGAGGTCGCCCTCTCGCAGGTGTACTCTCTAATGATGGTGCGTTATCAATTCCACATCTTGGATCTACGAACGACGCCCACTTCCGATCCGCCGGTTTGTAGTGCGTATCACCCAGATCACCGTCAGGGCATGTTGCAAAGACATTGCTCCGTCCCTGGGGTTGAATCGTAGGAGCACAAGACAAGCATGCACACCTTTCGACAGGTGCTGTGTGCAGTCTGTTGGGATGTTGAGGTGTAGGGGGATGTTAATGATGAAGAGGACATCGCTGGAGCGGTGGCCGAATAAGTCGAAGGAGGGAACGAGAGAGACTTGCCTGCAGGGAGTGGGCCGGGGTCGCCAAGTTGCTCCCTGTGAAGTCTTTTCCTTGTCACGATCTTGCAATTATGATTCATGGAGTCACACGCCGAAATTCTGTGTCATGGTTATTTACTATATTTATCTCGGGCCCAAAACCACATCAATCGCACCGCTGTGTCGGACAAGCGAATGGTTTCAGTCTTGATGATGGAGAATGTCATTCGCTGCTACAATTCGATGGCGATTTTGGGTTGTTTATCAGGGCCAACTCTTCTGCTAAAGAGTGATTATAAAATTTCAGAAGCTGGTCTGTTCGTGACATGTATCTTTCTGCACCATGTCATCCAGTTCAACTACTTCCGAGTTAGCCACTAGCCAGCTGTCTGTCTACGTGGGGCTGTACATCTTGTATGGTAAGTGCAGCTACACAGGTGTAGTGCGCTCTCATTGCAAGTCCTCTTCCTCTACTTCAACACCATGTTCTGGCTCGCAGAAAAGCGCGTCGGAAATCTGAAATACTCTTATGCGGCATTTAAGCAGTGTGATGTTCGTATTGACTACGATCTGGGTGACCATCGAGGGGATACTCAGTCAAAAGAAGCCTGGCTGGATTCCAACTACCCAGCGAGCTGCGCAGATAAATTGAACATTCTCACATATCGATGTCGTATCAGTGGTGAGCATTGTGCTAACAGATGGGCCCTAATGGTAAGACTGTGTTGAAAACGGAATCCCCATCCGCTTCGCACCAGATGTACCGTTGTCGATTCATGTGGGACAGCATCCATCTGTGCCATCATTATAAGTACCCACTATCCTCTGGTTAGTATCTCTGGGTGAGCATCAATTCTTCACACCTTGCGCTGCTGATGAGTCGACCTTACGTCAAACCAGCCTTTGGGATTCTGACTATGTGGGCCACCAACGCAGCCAAGACCAGTTTTTGCAGGACAGTGGCTAAACTCGCCTTCTCGTATTACTCTCGGTCATCCCACATGCGACTTTGACAAGCATGATCTGTTATCAGTTAATGCGTCACGGGATGGTCATGAAGAAAAAGAATACGTGGTGCCAATTTTAGCGTTATGACGATCCTTGTTCGAGTCCGTGCTACCTTACCCGCTCACTGGCATTGCATTTTTGGTGTCATATGGGGTAGAAGTCCGTCAGAGGAAGCGCTCTCGTATGTGTACTTACTAATAATGCCAGTGGTACGTCGTTGTCACCTGCATTTCTGACGTGTGCAAACGACCGTGATGTTCGTTGACTGGGTTTTAGTGTGTATCGTCTCAAATGTTGATGATCCGAAGTCCTGCGTGTGGCGCAGGGACATGCATGGGGGAAAGAGTCGATGAAGTCACCGCTGTCGGCGTTCCCTTCATGCAGTAGACCTAGGGTGACGTGGATAGAGGTGTCCCTGTAATTTATTTCCAGGGGTATGACTACCCAGGGGCCGGGTAGAGAGAGGCGGAACACCAGGAAGGACTGGAATTCGCCGAGCGGAGTAGAACAACATCCAACCGTCCCTTGAACTAATTGGTGTGGCTGGCCTCTTTTCCTGGTCCATCCCCCCAACCACGAAGAGGAAAGAGAACGTGTCACTCACCCGCATCGAATTAGTCGTCTTGCTCTCTCATCTCTAAGATATCATTCTTAGAATCACGCGATCTTACTATTTAGTAAGTATTACTGTTGTCTACAACACCCTGCAACACCTCTCAAATGACTCATCGGCTATAGTATCCATCGCTTCGACCGAAACACTCATGTGCCTGTAAGTAGTACTGAGAACCTCCTGGTAGGATCGGCAACATTGAGTTACTTGAATTCGGATGTTTGCAGCGCCAATTATGAACCGTCAGAGACAACCGATTTGTCTCCGTGGTGAAATTATTTTGGCATCAATTAGAGCCAGTGGGCCCTTGTCAGGGCCACAGTTCCAATGAAAGCTCAGTAAAATCGCAGTGGCCGCCGCAGCAAGTTTGGACGCCAATTTCTTTGCCTCATGTCATCCAATTCAACCAGGCGAGGACTCCTGGCCGGATGAATCGTCATCGCGTCATCCGCCCTTGCGCCATTTCACACGGGGGTCTATCTGCAGGACATCTTGTATGGTGAGTGTGCTTGAAACAAATGTGTCGTATGAACTCACTACTCCGTTGTACGATGCCAGTGTAAAGTACGTACACGGCAGATTACAGAAATATCATGATGAGTCGCAAGGTATCTGAAAGTCAATCGCCCCACTTTAGAGTTTTACTATATGCAAATCGCTGCTCATTGGACGCAAAGAAATACCCACCAACTTTACTGCCACGAGCTGGTCACTCTGTTAACGGAGGTTTGAGAGTTATTGTAATACACGAGAGTCTTTCCAAGATTTCGTTTCGGCATCTAACAAAAGCATTCCGGGCGAGAGCGGGTCGAGTGATACTTCCTTCAGATCCCATGCCTTGCTGCCCTCTGAATCATGGCCAACGCAACAATGAGCATCTCGACCCGGTACCTTGGACGTCAGTGGCACGTCACGGTGGCACCTAGTGAACATGATTACATTCCTCACAGGTATTTCTTCTGGAATACCTCGATCGATATGAAAGACAAGTCGTATATTGACGTCGCTAGGTTATATGAGACCCTCCTCCCTGTGCCATTCTATCGTTCCCTCCGTAGAGCTCGCATGCTGACAAAGCTTCGCATAGCTAGAATTTTTTACGCGTTAACTAAAGTGCCACGTGGCTCTGACTTGTGTCTTATCTTTTCTGCCTCCGAGTAACACCTTCACCGAGACGATGTACGCAGAACGCCCATGCGGTCCGCAAAGGACTGTCATTTACACAAGTATTGTCCGTGATTTCCTTAATGTTCTAGATCTCCTCATCGCTTGATCTGTGACGTTCGGGGTCGGTGCTATGCAGGCAAATTCAATCCAATTCATTCAATTCAAAGGGAATTGCCATAAATAGTCCTGGACCTATGCGACTCCCTGATCACATTGAGTCGACCCTGCATCGTGACGAGGACATTATGTTCAGCTACTTTTTACTCGCTGCGGCGCCCCAGACTCATGTGTGTGATATAAATCACAAAGGTCCTGGGGCGTATCCACTACATCATGTCATCCAATTCAACCAGCTCGAATACATCGATAGCTAACGAGGAATCGTTTTACATAGGAATCAACCTGCAGGAAGTCTTGTATGGTGAGTTTGGCCAACGCACTTCGCGATGTTGACGGTCTCATTGATCCTTTGCCAGGCATCGCACTGTACCTCTATTTTCAGACCATGTATATCTTCCTGGCTCGCAGAAGAGCGCCCCGAAGATCCGACATAAATTACGCAATTTTCAGCAGTGTGGCCCTCCTCCTGACCACGCTCTGGGTGGTCCTCGATGTGACGCTTGGTCAGAAAGTGCTGTTGCTGAATCAAGATTATCCAATCGGCCCGGTCGCAGACCGGGAACCTGAAGTGCATGCATCAGGCCTATTCCCTGGTCTTGGAGCAGCGACGGCCATCATTTTGCAGCAGATGGCAAGCGGCCTGTTGGTAAGACTCAGTCGATGAATGTTGAAGAAAGTCGCCTTACACGCTTCGTGCTAGGTGTACCGATGTCGAGTATTGTGGGACAGCGCTCGTGCCGTCGTCATACCCTCCATCCTGTGGTTATTCACTCTCGGTGAGCGTCATTCTTTCATACCCCGTGGTGTTCGTTTCATCGTTGCCCCAAATTAGTTCTTGGGATCCTGGTCGTCTGGGTCTCTAGTGCGCTTGAGCAAGATTATCACAACAGTTTGAGCCCTCCGATCGGGATCGCGTATTACTCAATCGTGGTCTTCCTCAACGTTGGTTTGACGTCCATGATTTGCTATCGGTTAGTGCGTCCCGCGGAGACAATTAAAGCAAAACTCGGAGATCGATACCGACCTCCATACTTCACTGGAATCATGCTCCTCGTCGAGTCCGCGCTGCTGTACACACTGTGTAGCATCGCGTTGTTGGTAGCGTATGGAGTAGGGAGCTTCGTCCAGACAGCGTTCTCGCGCATATACGTATTGATGATGGTACGTGGTTGAAGTCCTGCTATGCGGATCTGCAAACGATGCTGACCGGTTCGAAGTGTGTTTCGCCACTCATGTTGATCTTGCGTTTGGCCGAGAGCAAATCACAGTGGAACCACCCGACACCACCACCACCTTCGGTGGTAAGATTCGCGGACGTGACCCACTCGGAGCTTCGTGATGAAAGTGGAGCCGAAGAAATACACCTGAAGACGTTACCTAAGTTTAAGTCGGGCGATGATGGCAAGTTGCAAGTTTAGTGTATAACTTTATGTGGGACCTTTGAGTAGACATGGCAGGGTGTCGTTGATTTCTCGTTCGATATATCTGAGGTAGACTGACTTCTGGCGCTTCGGCAGTATGTGCATGTGTTGATCTGTGTTGCTGCTATTATAATATAGATCTCCTTACGCCCCAATTTCCACGAGCGTTGCCTTTGAGTGCCATGAAGATCAGAACACGGTGTGATGTGGTGGCAGCTGTGCGAACGTGACACGTCTGATTCACCTTCGTGACCTTATCTCCAACGCACGGTAACCATGTGGAAAGGCGAGTTTCAGTCATTTGTTCGGGCACCCGTGAACAAACGAGCCATGCAAAACATGGAATCCGTGATGTAACTTATCATGTAAGCATGTGCTTGATATCCTGAAACATAATCTCTCCCTCAGCATGTTCACTCGGTCCTCTAAAAAAAGTCATCGGTGATCCCCTGCAGTTCGCCTGAAACGATTCGGACTTTTTGCCCCCAACGTCCAGCCCACAACCTGACTTATGGATCCTATTGGGTTGAACATATACGTGGGTTTCCGTTTGCTTCCATGGCTTATCCGATCGTGTCCGGAGTGTCAAATGATCCATTGGGCGCCGTGCGCATATATATATGAATTGGTTTCAGTCCTCATCACGTTTCAACGCCATTCCCCGTTCCTGCTGACTGAAGCAAAGTAGAGTCATGCCACCCAACCTCCTTCAAGTTGGTCCGCTAAATGAACCACTGTACTACGGTTCCTTATACTTTGCTGCTGTCGTGTCCAGCGCATTTTATGGTATCACATGCGTGCAAACGTGAGTGTTGTTCGTTCCGAGGTGTACTGCGGGCACATCTTTACCACCCGGACAGATTCTTCTATCATGTCCAGTACTGCTACGTTTCTTGTACACGATCGTCGTCTTCACACGTCGTTTTAGCTATCGGAATGATCCTTTGCGCATAAAGAGTTTTGTAAGTCAACCTTTAATCAGCTCTAGCGCGATGGTATTCAATCCTTCATCAGGTGACGGCGTTATGGTAATGGCACATGTTATTCGTGTTCTCCTCGTTGCTGATGCTTCATGACAGGATGCTCAATACAGCCCATGAAGGATTGACTGTTGCTGGCGGTTCGTTTCTCGACGTGCACAGCGCTAAGGACACACAAATCATACTATTTTATGCAGTATATAAATATCTTATGGCTGGCCTGTTGAACCCAATTTCAATACTGGACGACATCCCGTACGTCCTACATTGTCCACTCTTTCAGAATCCTATGTCTCACGTCTTAATCATCTCTGCAGTGAACTCATGGTAAGTTCTATCTGTCATTCCTGGAAGGTCGACCAACAAGTACTAGATACAGCTTCTCTTGACGGTACATGCTTCTTCTTGCGTCCGCAATGAGTGCTAAAATCATTCAGGCGCTAGTTGCGATAATGACACAAGGTTATTTCGTCTATCGCATCTACCTTTGTGCGCGTCGCATCCCAGATTTTCTTCCTATTTTCTTACAGCCACTCAGTCAGTGACAAGAACGTTATTGCGCCGTTCATATGGGTAAGAAGTCTGCACACACGAGGAATTTCAGGCGTTGCTTCATCTCTGACCGTAGATTGTCCTTGCCGTCATCCAGTTTGGTAAGACTTGATAAACGTTTGCTTGGGACTGAAGTCTAATAGGGTTGTTCTAACTATCAGTGTTGGTTACCAGTATGTTATCCTTGGTTGTATTCTCAGTATGTGCTGATGATTGAAAATTTAGTTTATGTCTGCAAGACGCTGTATAGTGCGGATGGGTTTGTACCTTCTTTTTCCCTGACTAAAGTGACCCATACATGCTTCTTATCTGCTTCCAGTAGTATACAGGCTGTTACACTCCCTGTGCTGAATAGCAATCGATTCATGGTGAGGATATGCTTCAAGTACAGAAGTGAAGTACTTAGTATATGGTGGGCAGAGCCTTGCCACTATATGTCTTGCTCTGGCCGCTGGAGTAGACGTCCTGGTCGCTATTTTCTTGACGTTCTTACTTGTCCACAAGCGGAGAGCCACTGGATATTCAAGGTGAGTACGCCAGCATTGCGTCATGTTAACAAGAGAACGCATATGAATGCTGGCACACAAGTACGGCACACGTTTTGCAACGTCTCACCGTGTTTGCGGTGAATACAGGGATCTGGACGACCCTGTTCGCTCTCTTGTCCGTCATCCTGGTATGTACCGTTTTCCGCTAGCATGTGTGTCTTGATTCAACATTTCGTCACTGTAGTTGCATGTCTTCCCATCAAATTTGATCCACGCGGTATTTGTTGTTCCACTTTGCCCAGTCTATTGCAACACCCTTCTCGCCAACTTAAATGTCAGAGCGTATGTTCGGGGTGAAGCAACGGCGCACGATGCCGGTGGTGACCTGTTCACGAGTGCAACTTCGCCTATGTCCAATATCCCCGAGATTGATAGGCATCGTGGGCTCGAGGAGTCAAACTTGGTCTCTTCCACACATCAGGTAGGTGTTCACAGCTCAAGTGATTCGATTGTCATGCACTTGTCCGTTGCTGACGATCGTCACAGCAGGGTGTTTGGAAGACCACAAAGGTGGTGACATTTATAGATGCTATTCGGCCCACCGCAGCGGAGAGTGCATAAACTTCACAAGCATCTGAAAACTCTATACCCACTCTGCCCACCCCATAGGCCAATCTTCTTGATCGTACACTTCCCTTTTCCTCAATTATTTGCGCCTCTGGCTACGTTTCTAACCTTGTGCTTCCACTCGCCCCAGTCCACGTATACTGCGGTTTGCCTGTGGTAGATCATTCACAAAACGTTGTAACATAAAGACGAGACTTAACCAGCACGAGACATGACTCGAAGCAGATGTATATCTTTGCCCTATACCTCAGCCTGACGAATAAACTGTATGTAAATGAAATGCACCAAATCCGATGGATGTTCATATAACATACATTGATGACATCCTTCCTTCCAGTGCGCATTTAGGCCATAGGTACTATCGGGTTTGGATTGCTTTTGGATTGAGCGCGCTCTTCCTGGGTAGTTTAGTGGCCAACTCGTCCATGGGGCCCATTGTCTGGTCCATAGACGGTCTGGTCACCAGACTAGGTATCAGCAGCGAAAAGGGGGGGGGAGTAGTTCAAGTGAGAAAAGAAGGACTAAAGTAAGGAATGATTGTTGTCCACGCAGCCACATCACATATTATGTAATGGTACAGTTCTGACTCGGTTCGCTTCACCAACGTCCGACCGCGAACCGGCTTCTTCAATCGTGCACCACACGGTGCCCAATTCCCGATACGGTAGTAGAGGGTTTTCATACGGGCCCTTCTCTCCTGCGTTTTGCGGGCGTTTTGCGAAATCTGTGGATATATTTATGTATATTTACTTGGCCTTGTTTGCACTTTGGCTTTATCGGGTTTCTGACCACTCTGTTTGTGTCTGCCGATGCCACGTCCTTTTGTTCGCCCTCCCAGTAATGCGTCAGTCCATGCACGTCAACGGTCTTCCTGTCCTCGGTCGATTTGACCTATCTGTATATCATTGTATTGTGTCCCCTGTCGTTGCCCGCGCACTGCGACTGCCGGAAGTGTCCCCTACTGCTGTAGTGCAAGCTAAATGTGTACAATACTCCTGCGATACATAGTAGAGATAGTCCTGTGATACATAAGTACAATAAGATTGGCCATTGCGTGGCCAAAAGGACGAAAGCGTGCATTCCGTATCGGGTGTTGCCACGGATGTGGCCCTTCGTGACTAGTTTGGTCCATTGTAAGGTGTATCAGAACTTTTATCGTGATCTCACAAAGTTAGCTCATGAGCGTTCTTCGTCTTCAGATCGCCCTGCACTGAAAAGATCACCGTGATTACATGCTTGGCACAGATCGACGATGGTCACTTGCAAACATCGTGGAATCAATATATAGTAGGAGAGTGGTTGCAAGTGAGACGTGTGGGAAGCGCCTATGTCCTGGATTCAACAACTGGGTGTAGAAATAGTGAAATGAGATGTACACTATTAATTGACATGAAATACCAAGGTTAATTCTTGTCATCTTTGCCCATCAACGACGATGGACATGGATCAGTCGGTTTCGGTGTCAACTCCCTATCGGATGGTCGTCTGTGACGTGCAAACAGACCAAAAGATGTGGGGCCACCTTACCTTGACCTCTGGCTTCCCACTTCGACTGCCCATCATGACGACCGTTCCCCTTCTCTCTATCATCAAGTGTCATCCACATTGAGGATGTGGGAATGGTCGATCATGCAAAACCAAGACTTACGTTTGCGCATGTATGGGAGGACCGCTGTGGTCACATCGAGTGTCCCGAACACGTTCGTCTGATACTGATACCGCATCAATTCCGCGCTGTGCGATGCACACGAGTCCACATCACCCTATCATCATGTTTCTTTTGGAGACATAATGCAGGGGTCGGAACTCCTGCGTTGTTCACGAGCACGTCCACGGTGCCCCACCCCGACTCTTGAATGATAGCATCGATCCGCTCCTTTACTTGCTGTGTTCCGAGAGAGATATCAAGTTCTGCACAGTGGATGTTTGATCTCGGTAGCTCTGGGTCTTCAAGAAAGTGGGTGATGTTGGCCAATGTCTTGGCTGTTGCAATGACTCGATCACCGCGCGCAAGTACGATGCTCACAAGCCGATGTCCGAAACCAGACGAAGTACCTATGGGTAATGTCAGAACGTCGCAGGAAGGCTATCAGATCAGCAGACGCACCTGTAATTAACCACACTCTGGGGGATACCATTTCCATAGCCATTATGGCGGGACGAGAGCTTTTCGGTTTTATTTGTCTTCCCGGTCCGAGTTTGGGCGGTCGGACACAAAAATGAATACTTAGCGTCAACATGAAACAGTCATACCAGTAGAACATTATCACCGAGGGAATCTGAGTGGAAAGTGTGGGGAACCACGCGAAAATTCGGACTGAATGCCCGCAGATGCCCGCTCAGGCATCTAGGAGCTGAGCGCTGATGTTTCGAGATGCGTACTTGGGGATTTAAGATATCCTCCCAACGTGACATATTGCATGGCGAGTGAACTAAAGAACAAGACGAACCCATGAAGTAAACTACCGAGCGCTCTTACCCGCCTTGCGCGCACGTCGTTTCCGGCCGATCACGGACCCAATGATCTTCCCGGGTCTCGGTGGCTCTTCCTTGATTCGCACGGTCTTGACTGGATCAAACGACACCCGGTGTTTCTTGAATGGCGGCTCTTCCGTACTCGGTGCGGGTTTCCGAGTGTCGTGTGATTGAGACTGAAGAATACGATCAAGCAACTTCGCTCTCGTCAACAGGGAACCGCTCACCAGCTTCTCCCTTTGTGCTGTTCGGCGCTGCACGACTTGGATATTCTCGATAGAAAACTCCACGATGAGCGTTCCCTTGGCGGGCTTTGACGAGGCCTCTAACTCGTCCTTCATCCGTTTTATCCTAGCTTCGTCTTGGCTTTCCTGCATCTTCTCCCGCTTCAGGAGATCTCCAAGCTCTTCCTTCCACCATTTATCGAATAGTACACCGACGTCTGCATTGTTGTTAGCCCATCGTAAAACGCGTAGCGCATCTGCATGCGTGTGCATTTCGATGAACCCGTAACCGCGACTGCGACCTTTCCCAGTGACTGGGTCGACGCGGTCTGTCTGGCGTACGATCTTTGCCTGCTTAACGCCTGTAAGTCGCACTTCCTTGTGCTTTTTGGACTTCACGTCATGCCCCGATTTGATGACATCCTTGCTGTCTTGATCGTCAACTCCAACAGGTTCGGCGAGTTCATCAGGAGCAAGACCTTCTCGAATGCCTTTTTTGACCTCCGCATTGAACTCCCGAACGCTGTGGATAGCGAGTCGCTTGAGTACACGCTCGGTAACAAAAAGTGGGATTTGGCGTATGCTCAGTCGTGTTTTGGAAACATAGAGAGAAGGATTGGTGCGAAGCAACGCTCGACGGGTGTTGAAAGAATTCGTACGCTTCTCGAGCTCAACCTGGGGGATTGTCTCGGCGGCAGGGCTATTAGGTAGAATCACTACGATGACTTCAGCCACGGTTGGCGCGAGAGACAATGGAATGATGCACCTCCTTCGCGCAGCAGGTAGAGATTCCTTTTGTCGGCCTTTTCACGACTCTTTTCACCATCTTCCTTGAGTTTCGTGGCTTGTTCTCTCGTGACTGCGCTGACTACATCAAGCGTACGACCATGCAGGACTAAATTCTTCGCTGCACCGGCTGATGGATCCGGGGTGAGGAGGGAAGGAAGAGAAAACGGGTTTTTGGGACGCTGTAATCTTGGAATTGGAGAAGTATCCCAAGGCTGTAGATGCCTACTTACCTGCGTCTGGGTGCCCGTGGTCTCTGCGCGCAAAATCTTGCTTTGCTTGATGGCTTTGTCTGCGTCTTCCTTATTCCAAAAGCAAGCGAATCCAGTTCCCCGGGGACGCTCGGTTTCGGGATCGATAGCAAGCCGGACATAACGAAGTGGGCCAAAGGCCCGAAAGCTGTCTCCGAGAATAAGTGGACAACAAAGAAGAAAAGAGAGATGCATACAGTGTTCGCAGTTCGTCCTCCGTAGCAGTAAATGGAATGTTGCGGATGAAGAGTGTGTTTCCGGTGTCGGTATGGGGTAATTGTGGTTTCTTCGGCGATTCGTCGTCACTGTCACGCTCAGCGGGCTCGATGTCGTCGTCGTCATCGTCATCGTCGTCATCCTCCCCTGAACCTGCCTCGTGAAGACCAACTTGCTCGTGATCACTGTCAGCTTGGCTATCCTCGCCCGCGCTTGTGGCACCATCTGGATCCTCCATTTCCACGTCCTTTTCCGCAACATCAGACAGTTCTCCAAGCTTTTCCTTCTCTTTCGCCCATCTCTCCTTGCTAAGTGCCCAGTCGACCGCGATTGCCCGCTCCTTCCCCTTCCCCGTTTGTCCGAGCTCCTCTACCGTCTCCCCCTCCTTGCCATCTTCAGTTGAGATGTTTTGATGCTTCTTTTCCTCGCGACGTTGCTTCTTTCTTTTCTGCTTGTCCGATACGATACCGCTTGCCATCCCAGACACAACCTTCATTCCATTACACTTTTCCAGCGCGGACTCAGCTTCCTTCTTGCTCAACATCCACACGAACGCAAATCCTTTGGATCGAGCTACTTCGAGGGATCCTCTATCTTCTGCGTCGTCCTCAGCCTTGACATCATCGACTTCCGCTAGAGGAATATGTATCGAGTGAATTGGGCCGTACGGGAGAAAGATGGTTCGCAAGTCTTGTTCAGTGATGTCGAAGGGAAGGTTTCGAACGATAAGGCGACTAGCTCGGCTCGGTGCAGATCCAGAAGTAGATTCTATAGGAGATGTGGTGAAATGTGAATCACGGAGATGAATAAATAATCTATACTTTTGACAGTGGTCTTGGCGAGATTGTCAAGCCGCTTTTTGAGTGTGACGGACAGTAGGCTGCCTTTGAAAACATGAGCGTGGAGCTTACTGACGGCATCTTGCGCAAGGCTAGATGACGAGAACAATACATATGCTAAACTCGGCCCGTAAGTGGTCCGGGTAACCAAGGGAAAGGGAGAGCTTACCTGTTGACAGATCCTCGCCTCCTGCGGTCTTTGCTGGCCATTCCACATTTTTAGCACCCTCAAACTTGCGGAGCTTCTTCCATAACGTTTTTTGGTTGATTGAAGACGGCAAGCCAGACACAACGATTGTCCGGATAGCAAGAGGGTCATTGACCTTACGCACTGGTAAACTTTGTACAGGAGCCTCCTTTTTTTGTTGCACAATCCCCGCTTTCGGCGGGTCCTTGGACTTGTTTTTCGGCTGCGAAGACAGTGAGTCATGGATAGGGACCGAGGAGTGCAACA
>JBBPOE010000256.1:0-35405 GCA_038091295.1 Tylopilus felleus | reverse complement strand
ATCAGGATTTAATCCCAATGTCTCGTCTACACCCAACTTCCCAAGAGCCCGACATGCAAATCCACCACGCCGTGCTCAACCTGTGGAAGAATGATCAGCTCGAAGACGCAGAGGCGCACTTGACCGCAGCGATAGACGAGGCTCAGCATCTGAGCTACCATTTACTTGCTGCTCGAGCTCTCCTAAACGCTCGTCTCCAACACTGGGACGCAGCGCTCGCTGATGCCGAAATGGTGGATCTCGCTTTGCTATCGTGTATACTGACGATGACGCTGATATACCCCAAGGCTATCAATGCTCAGCCGTCCATTATTGCCTATATTGCAAAGAGTGTAGCGCATGTCGGCAAGGGTGAAAAGGACATGGCCTATTGTACCTGTGACACCGCGTCCGAACACTTCCATTCATCTCACGCTAGCTTTCTCCTCCTCATGAAGGTCTGTATCTTTCTTAACTTGGTTACCCCACGACTGCTTATCCCCTTAGGCTGTCATCGTGTTTATGGCCGGAGAGCACCGCAACGCGATATCCCGCATGGACGACCTCGTCGCTATGGTCCCATTCAGCTCAACATACTATACGGTACAGGCATGTGAACATATTGTACATTACCATGTGGCGAATATCACGACTGACCTATCTAAAAGGTATCTATGTATCTTCATTGGGGAAATACGCATATGGAGCATGGCGATCACAAAAGCGCGATACATTCATTTGAGTGTGCGCGCGCGCAAATACGGCACTCTGGGGGCCGACCGCTCATGGTGGTGTCACTGGTAAGCTTCATAACAGATGGAGATTGCAATGCGTCTATATCACTCACGATCATTGGCAGATGTCTGGATGGAAATTCGATAATCTCGACATCACAATTCGACAGCGACTTTGTGAAGCCCTGTATGCGGCAGGTCGCACGAACGATGCGGGCGAATCTCTTCTTCAAATGGCAAATGCCTTTGACGAAGATGTCGACATGAGTGGACCCATTACTAAATGGGTTTCTGGTTCGTTTATACTCTATACGTTTATTTTCTATTGGATTTTAATTACACTGCAGAGTTTACACGACAATTTCTCTCGATTTCAGAAATCGAGGCTGATACAATCTCGAACGCGACCACCACGCCGCTCTTAAGAGAGTGGGCAAAAGCGACATTGGCGAATGGCGAGTGGAAAGGTGCCTTGATTGTCGCTGCCAACGTGAGTACCTCCCATTTCTTTCATACCGATGGGATTGCTATTCTCTTGGTTTGTAGTTCGCACTTCACTTCCCAGAATTAAAATCTATCTGGTCATATGTAAACGTCTTGAAACTATTGACCGCATGACGGATGCCATCGAATGTTTCCACGAAATGATGAACCGATTGGCAGTAGAGGCTTACGTGTGTGGACCCATAATCGAGTGGGTTTGTGGTATGTTTGTTATTCTACCTGTATCCGCTGTGTATTCGAAACTACCCAGACTTCACGCAACGACATCTCTCAACTCCCGAAAGCAACCACATAACAGCCTCGATGACTGCAACCCGACAGGGTAACTCACCCATACTTCACGCTACCCTCATACCGCTTTTGGGGGAGTGGGTGAAAGCAAAACTGACATGCCAGCCGTGGAAAAATGCCCTAGTTTCCGCTGCTGGGGTTAGTGTCTCTTGTTCTCGCGCCTATCATGGGATAACAATCCGTTTGGTTCCAGTTCACACTTCCTAGAGCGGTCATCTATCAGGCTATATGTGAATATCTTGAAAGGAGCAATCACATATCAGATGCGGCTGAATGTTTCTGCCAAATGATGAGTGAATTGGGAGGGAAGACGAATCTCGAGGATGAACATCTGGATTGGGTGAGCGGTGAGTGGTTGAGGATCCTGTATACTGTGACTTTTGCTTATGTGACATACCGTCAGACTTCAAGCAACGTATCTTCGAAAAGCTGGAACATCTCGGTGATGCAGCAGCGGATGCCGAGCAATTCGACGAAGCAATCTCCCACTATACAACTGCGTTTTCCCTCAATCCAACCGTCCCACAAGGTATTCTCATCAGGCGAAGCAAGGCGTGGCTTGCGGCCGGGTCGTGGGAAAAGGCTCGCGACGATGCAGACCAGGTACATCATTTCTGCATTTGGCAAGTCATTCTTATTGACGTATCATCATCAGGCGATCGACCTTGATCCGTTGTCGCTATGGGGGTACGAGATGAAGCACGCAGCTTTGCACAGGGGAAGAGACTACGATAACGCGGTTGTCGCGTTCGAGATGATGCTCTTGAAGATGACGAAATCACCCGATCCGGACGTTCAGCGTGAGTTGTATCCTTGTTCTCGTGATCAACGTGACTAATTCACTTGTTTCGAAAGCGCACGGCGACAAATATATCAGTCCATCGAGCACACGAGCAACGATTAAGAAACTCGTTCAGAAGATCATACTTCATCTGCCACGTGTGCTCATCAACGTGGAGACGGGCCGTCTCTATGATAGAGCTGCGCAGGCGGCTTTATTTGAATCCTCACCAATCTTCAAAGAGCTTGTATCATCGACGACGACCCGCAAGGACTATGTCCGGATCAAGCGTGAAGTCCGCCAATACTTCCGATATGTGATGTTCTCACACAAGTGGGAAGATAACGAACCACTGTTCCAGCAGGTTGTACACATGTCGGTGTATGACCTGGAAGAATCTCCAACTCACGATAAACTAAAAACGTTCTGCAAAATCGCTCAGGGTGGTAGATTCAATTGGGCATGGAGCGATACCTGCTGCATCAATAAAGCCGATCATTTTGTACTCCAGGAAGCGTTGGTCGCCATGTTCAAGTGGTACCAGCGCTGTGCGATGATGATCGTTTTTCTCCGTGGTGTTTTCTCTTCATCGCTGCTCGGTGCTCTCGTTCAGAGCATCTGGAACACACGTGCCTGGACGCTGCAGGAATACATTGCTGCCAAGGTTATCCATTTCTACACCGAGGATTGGACACCGTATCTCCATCTGGACATTCCGAACCACAAACTCTCACCGGAGGTGATCTCGGAGATGGAAGAGGCCACGGGGATATCTGCTCAGCAATTGATGGCCCTTCGCCCAGGGTTTAGCAGCATCCGGGAGAAGTTGCATCTCGCTTCGACCCGGAAGACAACGTTGGTGGAAGATGCTGCCTACTCATTGCTTGGGATATTCTCGGTTACCGGCATACCCGCAATCTACGGTGAAGGGGAGGGTTCGCTAGGACGTTTGCTGTCCCATGTTCTTGCCGGATCTGGAGATATGAGTATCCTCACTTGGACGGGGGATTCTGGCAGCTTTAACAGTTGCCTGCCAGCAAGTATCACCGTATTCAATGAATCACCGATGTCCCACCTCCCAGCGCCCATTCCGGACGATGAGATGGAAAGGATGATCACCGCTTCGCTGTCGTCCTCATTCGACCTCAACGTCGCGCTGAGTCTCTATGACCGTCTCAACGAGCTTTCTCCCCCTTGGTTCTCGGGACAGCGGATGAAACTTCCATGCATTGCTTTCCAACTCCCCCCTTTCTCGTGCCATCGAACGCGCTCAGGTCGCACCGTTTATCGCGCAGAAACCACCACTTTTGGGATGATACAGATCAAATCGAAACAGGATGTCTCTCGGATGAAGGCTTTGTATCTCGTCCACCCTTGGTTGGATACCCTCCTGGAGCGCGAGGACAGAAGAAGCATAACTACCAGGGAAGACGCTACCCCGTTAGCTTTACCAAATGCAGACGACGAGGAGATCTCCGACGAAGAGGTTACTGACAAACAAGACATCACTGACGAAGAAGACGAAGAATTTGTTGCCCAATCCCCATTGCTTCCTCAACCTGAATTTTTAACCTCCTCAACCCCCCCAATGGACAGAGAGATGCGGGCGCGACGGCTGGTTGCGCATCTCAGACTGCACTTTGGCGCACTCTTGGTCGGGCCGGATTCGACTAGTGTACGCACGGTAGACTACAAGCGGGTTGCGGCTGATAGCTTGATCAGGGTACAGTTTCAGGAGAGCGTTTCGCTGACTGATATTCTCAACAATGTACGCACGCTCGATGTTTTGTAAATTTTATGTAGTGCCTTGGAGGACAATGGCTATTCTTTCTTCTCGTGCTTGATGGAGACTCCGTCCTCTTCCCTTCCAACTTCCAAGCTTGCCTTGTCCATATGGTCAGGGGAAGCGGATTCGCCTTTCGCTTGCTATCAGAAACGGGCACATACAGGAGATCAAAGCAGTCGCCAGAAAACGCTACTGACCTCTGTTTTGACTCGGAACTAGAAGTGCATCACAATCAGCCATCGGTCCACGTCTGAGTACGGTCATGAGTAACACCAGGCAACACCTTGGTCGGCGCCCATCCATATAGAGAAGGGAGCACGACGACGGTGTTACTCTCTTTAGCTGTGATGTTGGTGAACAACCTCATCAATATCATCAGGAAGGTACTATACACTACAGGTGAAGAAATCCAGCATGAGAGAGAATGAGCACCCGCAGAAAACACATTGTATGTTATCCTTCACTCCCGCATAAAGCGAAACGCCTCCAAGTCATTATGCATCACGGTAGATCAACTACTCTCCAACAATCAACCAGATGACAAGATAAGCAGTGGAGCCAAGAAAGCGGACGACTGTCGGATGTTTGAGTATGGTCCGCGGGAGTAACATGATCGCTTACATGTCACCCCTGTGATAGAGAACAAGAGGAAAGACATGTAGACATTTGCGAATATCGACATTTCCCCGCTTCCAGAGCTTGGTATCGCAGATCTGTACCAACAACGATGAGTTCATGCAAAGCGGGCGATGAAGGACATGACATACATGACAATCATTGCCAGCAAAGCCTGCGTGGATATATCAGTATAAGAAGCCGCCATTTACAATACGTGACGAACATTGCTCAATGTCCACATCAACAACACCTGGAGCCAATTTCAATAGATCGATCAGCCGCGATTCTGCTAGTCAAGGTCGTAACGACTCACGTTTTTCCGGAAGGTTTCAAAGTAACTCCCCTGCTGTGTTGCCGGGTCCATCCTTTCCTTCTCTTTGGGCAGCTTTGCAGACAAGAGGGCGGTTGCGCGTTCATAGGCAGCATTTGCATCCATCTTCTCCGAGGGTGCAGCAACCTCAGCTTGCTTTTCATCCGCACCTTTAACAGCTGGGTCTAGCCCAAGGTCAGTGGAAGCTGTGTCCCAAGGCACGTCGTAAATGTTAGCCAGCTGGGAATAGATAACGGTGAACCATGTCAGAAAAATGGCAATGGAGGGTACACACAGCATATACATCGAAAACCATGATATACGACGGTATCATCAGAAGGTATGGTATGAAAGAGGTAATCATGTGCCATGGTTCAAACTGGACAGTTGTCAGTCGTTTCGACAAGCCATATATCAATGCGGACGTACGAATAACAGCGATGAAACGATATAAAGCCCGAGCGTAGCTGAAGTTGAAAGGACGATATTTCGGAACAGGGTATTCGCGAGGAAATCCGCAACTTGGATAGCATGGCCTTCGGATCGGGCAATGCTCTCTATACCCTTGTAAGCAAGAAGGAATGCCGAAACCTACGTATTACGCAGCTGTCAGCACAGATCTGAGAAAATGAAGGCATGTCGACCGCACCATCATGTAAATCATGATCAAGCTAAACCCAAGGAGAGCCACGGTATATGCCCACTTGGGACATTGTGGCCGATTACTCAGTGAAAGAATGAAGGACATGATGAGAAGTGACAGGTAAAAGTAGTTGAAAACGAGGTTCGGGTAGTGCAAGATCGAGAGGTAGTGTTCAAGCGTGTCGGTGAAAAAGAAAAATGCAATGTAGTAATTCCCCTGGCGTAGGTTCAACATTACCAAGACGAATCACCATAACGAAAGCAAACACGTACGAGAGCAAACCAAGAGAATATCAGGTTATACAGTTGGTAGAACATTTCGACATGTAACCAAAACTTGCGAAGGAAAGAGTGTGACGATCGATAGATGTAGTGGAAATGAGGGATGGTGTGCGTTGCGCCAAAGAAGGATCCGTTGAGCCACCGCCGACGTTGTGAGATTGACTCTGGAACTCCGTCTGGAACGTCGATAACAGCGTAGGCTGACTTGACATAGTGCAGGATCCATGATCCTTCGCGCTTCGAGACCAACTCCCAAGACAATACCTGAGAAGTCCGTAAAACGACGGAACACTCTAGAACTAGTCACTTACCCGCTCCCCGGCGATGTTGGGAGTGAAGACATCTGCGCCAGCGGCATACATCTTCTCTCCCGAGAAGTACTTCTGCAATGGGCCTTCTCCCTTCCTGTCGTTTTGCAGAGCGATGTACCGATATGCGCTGAATGCACTAGGTAGCGCAGTAACGTAACCAAAAACGCTCTCGAGAGGTTTATCCAAAATATTGGACATCTTGTACTCAAAGTTTTGTGCTGCGACAAGTGGATTAAGCAAGTGTCGTCCATATTTGCCCTTGTCTGTTACAATCTCCCCGCAGGCCCCACCCACGTTAGTCTTGATATCGAAAATTTTCCAGAGGTGATAAATGGAGGTGGGACCGGGCACCGCTCCAACGTCGAGGAGCACACAGATATTAGGTTGGAGGATAGGCCCAAAAGCATTAAAACACCAGCGATGGGAATTGATCTTCCCTTGGTACTGTTCTTTGAGGCAAAAAATGATTTGAACAGGGAATATATCCTTTGCTTCGATTTGTAATGAAGGCGAGTCTAAGACTGAGACTGAAGTGCGTCAGGAGGTATCGCATGTAGAGTGCGATAGTAGTACATACCCTGCGTGGTATACTCATAGATGTGAGCCGTCACTGGCTTCCCGTTTACAGTGTTCTTTACACTCATCAGTTCAGTCCGTTCAGCTATGTGATGCGCGTACCTTGTCTATCCCCTGTTGGTATGCACCCATCGTGGCGAGTACGCTCAACGTCCGAGAGTTGATATTTTGACGCCCATCACTAACGATACAAACAACAACCTTCTTCCAACCATCCTTGCCCCACGTCCTACTCCGGTCCCGTTTACACAAATGAGCAATGTTTTTCATGACAGCATGCATGGATCGGCCAAATAGTTCTTCGTCCTCGTTGCACAACGTCATGAGGATGAACAATTCCGTGCGTCGCGGTGGGTCATAATGAGCTTGCCTCAGCGTGAACCCAGAGTCTTTAAAGTCATTGGGATCGCACGTCACCGCCGAGTACCGCATATGCGTAAACTCCCGCTCGTTGCGCAATGGAGACCTATCGAGCAGTTTAGTGGGCACATCAGAGTCGAGGACGAAGTTGCTGTGGAGCAGCTCGACCCTGTCGAGCGCCTTGTATCGTCGTGGCATGCGTTGCGATATTTGGCCATAACGAACGTTGGCCTCGGATGGAGGGTCATAGCGCTGGTGAGAACTGTCATGATTGTGTTGGTATTGCTCCGAATGTTGGGAACCATGTCGAACGTACTGGCGGGGATCATTTAGGTTCGTCAGTGTGGGATGACTTTCGTATCCATCATTGTAATGGCCGTGCTGTGCCTCGTCCGCCTAGATGTCGTTCGTTCAGTGAATTCTGGCATCAAAGTAGACCTTGCAAGGCTTACTTCCGGGTGGTTCGGCATCTCCGCGTTGTAACTTGTCCGAGTCGGAACACGCGGATGTAAATGCAATGGTACTTCATCGAGCCGCACTGCCACACTCCACAAACAAGTGCAAACACCGGCTCTGCAGAACGGCTCGGACTTCGGAAGAGCACATTGCTCTTGAGCTTGAGAGCGATATCCAGTTCGAACTATTCCGTGGGGAACGCAAACGTGCTCATGAAAGGGTCAGTGGCGTGCTGGACGTGGTCATAGCATCAGTACCACAAGGCGGAGCAGTAGTAGGTAAGCCAGGGAACGAACTGCCAGAACTGGGACGTCGATTTCGTGCTGATCTGAGTCTCACTTCAATCAGTCATCAGATGTGACCATCGGTCTTGAGTCCAACGTTCCGACTACCTACGCGTTCCTCACCACTATGTCTCTGTACTACATCCAAAGAGACCCGTAATCTTCAATACCTGAGTTTCCCTTTCTCGGGCGGTCGGGCAAACTCGCTCACCTTCAGTGGCAGGTGGGTACACCGCCTTGTCGTGTTCGCCCACAAAGCGAAAGCTCGCTCTCCCGCCCACTACTGCTCTCAGACAACCATCACGTGTGCTAATATTCACCCGCGAGCGTCAAAATCTGTCTACAGCAAGCGACACCACGCACACTGTAGCGTCAGCATGAATGCGGTCGGACATGTACGCCGACAAGCGTACCTCGCATGCGTTATGTAAAAACGCGGCGCATTGCGACGCACGATGGCTTTCGTGGTAAAGGATAAAGCGTGGGGTATCAGGAGATGGGGTAACTGGTCCGCCAAACGATTGGTTGAATCCATATTCATGTCACCTGTGTGGAAATGATTCCTCGGTGGGACCGGGGTTCGGGTGAACGAGCGCCAAAAACCGAGACAACGGAGCGTGTGGACTGATCTATATCAGGAAAGGGCAACGTGTATGTATATAAGTAATGGGCAGAGGGCGTACCGATGCGGCAGCTTCTCCCACTATTGCTCTACTGGATTGTGTCGTTGTTGTCCACGTCTTTCAAAATGACCGGTGGGTAGTCACAAGACGGGACTGAATTGATACTGAGAGCCGAACAAGAGCGTTCCCTGCCCATCGAGATCAACGCCAATAAGGGGCTATGGGCAGTGACATTCACAACGAATGGCGAGTATCTCTTGAGTGGCGGTGACAACACTGACTCGGAGGTGTGGCGCGTGCAAGACGGCCAACGAGTGGCTACGACGGAAGCGAGGAATGTCCGCTGCCTCGCTGCGTCGAACAACGGCAAGTGGATCGCGGGAGGGATATTTTATGGCGAGGTGTTCGTGTGGGATGCCGAGACATACAAGACAGTCTGGAAGAACGGGAATCGCTCCAACCAGAAGGTCAGTTTCTCGCCGGACTCGACGAAACTCGTCACCCTCGGGACGGGCACAGCCACAGTCTGGGAGATCCCCCATGGCAAACAAACACAAACATTGAATCACCGGTATGCACACTCGGCGATATTCTCCCCTTCTGGCGAGCACATCGCAACAGCCTCCAGTCACGATGGCATCCGAGTCTGGGACAGCCAGGAAGGTCGTTTGATCGTGGAAATATCAGTCAAAGTCACCTCATACTACAACAAGGGCCTCGTCTGGTTCAACGACCATTTCTTCGTTGCATCCGGCAAGCATGGCGAGTTCATCGCGTGCTCTTCAAACCGTACCGTCACGCTTTGGAGCACATCCACACACTCCCAGCTAGGTCTCGTTGAACACTCTCAAGACATCAGTTCGATCGCATTCTCTCCCGATAACCGGTTTCTCGCAATCGGCGGGGCAACCGGGAAAATTGCTTTGAAAAGTCTATCTCGCTTCACCGTGAGTGCCATGTCTCGTTGGATCTCGACCTTGAACAATTCTCTGGCTTCGCTCGTCTTTTCAAACAGGATTCCATCCCGTTGTCTCGTCTGCACCCCACCTTCCAGGAACCAGACATTCAGGTCAACCACGCCACGCTCGACGCATGGAAGCACGGCCAGCTCGAAAACGCAGAGTCGCTATTGACCACCGCAATAAATGAGTCTCAGGATGCGAACCATCATCTACTCGCTGCTCGAGCTCTCCTACGCGCTCGTTTGCGACAGTGGGATACAGCTCTCGTCGATGCAAAAATGGTACTTCTCGCTTGGCTCTCATACGCAGTCCCTCAGTGACGCTGATTCACTACAAGGCTATCGATATTCAACCGACAATCATTGCCTACGTTGCAAAGAGCGCAGCCCTCGTCGGCAAGGGCGAAAGGGACGCGGCCTATCGAGCGTGCGACATCGGGTTCGCGTACTCCTATTCATCTCACGTCACCCTTCTTCTCTTCATCAAGGTCTGTAAATCCCAACTTCACTTCCCCTAGACTTCTTACCCCCCTGTAGGCTATCATCGTATGTATTGCTGGAGAGCTCCCCGATGCGATATACCGCATGGACGACCTCATTGCTACAATTCCTTCCCACTCAACATGCTATATGGTTCAGGCACGTGCATAATGCGCTACCACGCAACGGACATCATGACTGCGTCTCCAATAGTCTTACATGTACCTTATGCAGGGTAATTTGCACATGAAGCGCAGTGACTACGAGAGTGCGATACAGTCATTCGAGCGCGCACGTACACAACTACAAGATCACCGGGGCCCCCTACCTTTGTTGGTCTCACTGGCAAGCTTCCTCACTTTTTTGCAACGTATTGAAATTTCTCACCATTGTATCTGGCAGATGTCCGGATGGAAATTTGATGATCTTCACATCAGAGTCCGACAGCGTCTTTGTGAGGCCCTGTATGCAGCGGGTCGTAAGACAGATGCAAGCGAATTTCTCCTCGACTTGGTAAACACCTTTGATGAAGAGGTCAATACGAGTGTGCCTGTTGCTAAATGGGTTTCTGGTGAGCTCACATGTGCTGTCCGGTTCGTTTCTATGCATTCCAAACTTCTTTACCAAGCAGTGTCTCTCCACAATCGAAAACGACAATGACGCCGTCTCGAACGCTACTTCCACCTCACTCCTGAGACAGTGGGCAAAATCAACGCTCGCGAGCGGCGCGTGGAGGGATGCCATGGTTGCTTGCGCCAGCGTAAGTAGTTCCGTCCTCTCTTGCGCCCTTCGTGTGATATATACTCTGTTCGTTCGCAGTTTACGCTCCCGAGAGTCATAATTTATCGCGTCGTATGTGAACACTTCGACACGATGGACCGAATGATGGATGCAGTGGAATGCTTCCACGAAATGACCAAGGATCTTGGATTGGAGAAGAAGTCTACGCTAGTGAACCTACAACCGAGTGGGTTTGTGGTGCGTTTACTCCCTATCTGTATCTGTCATGAATTCAATATTTTCCAGACTTCACGCAACGACGACTTTCAGCTCCTCGGAGAGACCAGGCTGACTCCTCGACGCCTCACGCAACACTCGCACCGCTTTTGAGGGACTGGGCAAAAGCAAAGCTTAGTCTCGTTTCTTGGAAAGATGCCCTGGTTTCTGCTGTTTGCGTAAGTGTCTACTTTTGCCGTAGTAGCCATCCTCAGAATGATACTTCATTCGTTTGTAGTTCGAACTTCCTAGGGTCACGGTCTATCAGGCTGTTTGTGAATGTCTCGAGATGAATTATCACATAACGGATGCAGTTGAATGTTTCCATCAAATGATGGGTGAATTGGGTAGGGAGGCGAGCCTCGGTGAAGATATGGAATGGGCTCGGGGTGAGTGATCGTGCATTCCATATTGACAATCTTGCTTACGTAACACTGCCTGTCAGACTTATCGCAGTACTCCTCGGAGAAGCTGGAGTGTCTCGGAGACACAGCAATGGATGCTCAGCGACACGACGAGGCAATCTCATACTATACAACCGCACTGTCCCTCAGTCCGGCCTGCCCGCAAGGTATTCTCATCAGGCGAAGCAAGGCTTGGCTTGCGACCGGGTCATGGGAAAAGGCTCGCGACGATGCCGACCAGGTACATCGTTTCTGCCTGTCGCAAGTCATTCTTGTTGACGTATCATCTTCAGGTAATCGTACTGGATCCGTTGTCGCCATCGGGGTATGAGATGAAGCACGCGGCTTTGCACAAGGGAAGAGACTACGATAATGCGCTTATTGCCTTCAAGATGATGCTCTCGAAGATGATGGGGTCACCCAATCTGGATATTCAATGTGAGTTGTATCCTTGTTCTCATGATCAACATGAATTATTCAGTTGTTTCGACAGTGCACGCCGACAAATACATTAGTCCATCGAGCACACGAGCAACGATTAAGAAAATCATTCAGAAGATCATACCTCATCTACCACGTGTGCTCATCCACGTGGAGACGGGCCGTCTCTATGATAGAGCTGCGCAGGCTTCTTTATTCGAATCCTCAGCAATCTTCAAAGAGCTTGTGTCATCGACGACTATTCGCAAGGACTATGTCCGGATCAAGCATGAAGTCCGCCAATACTTCCGATATGTCATGTTCTCACACAAGTGGGATGATAACGAGGCACTGTTCCAGGAGGTTGTACACATGTCGGTGTATGACCTGGAAAAATCTCCGACTCACGACAAAGTGAAAATGTTCTGCAAGATTGTTCAGGGCGGAGGATTCAATTGGGCATGGAGCGATACCTGCTGCATCAATAAAGCCGATCCTTCCGTACTCCAGGAAGCGCTAGTTGCCATGTTCAAGTGGTACGAGGGCTGTGCGATAATGATTGTTTTTCTCCGTGGTGTTTGCTCTTCATCGCTGCTCTGCGCTCTCGTTCAGAGCATCTGGTACACGCGTGCATGGACGCTGCAGGAATACATCGCCGCCAAGGTTATCCAATTCTACACCGAGGATTGGACACCGTATTTCCATCTGGACATTCCGAACCACAAACTCTCACCGGAGATCATCTCGGAGATGGAAGAGGCCACGGGGATATCTGCTCAGCAACTGATGGCCCTTTGCCCAGGGTTTAGCAGCATCCGGGAGAAGTTATGTCTCGCTTCGACCCGGAAGACGACGTTGGTGGAAGATACTGCCTACTCGTTGCTTGGCATATTCTCGGTTACTGGTATACCCGCAATCTACGGTGAAGGGGAGGCATCGCTAGGACGCCTATTGTCCCACGTGCTTGCCGGATCTGGAGACATGAGTATCCTCGCTTGGACGGGGGATTCTGGCAGCTTTAACAGTTGCCTGCCGGGAAATATCACCGTATTCAATGAATCACCCTTGTCTCACCTCCCAGCACCCATTCCGGACGACGAGACGGGAAGGATAGTCACCGCGTCGCCCTCTTCTTCATTCGACCTGGACTTGGCACTGAGTCTGTATGACCGTCTCAGTGAGCTTTCTCCTCCTTGGTTCTCCGGAAAGCGGATGAAATTGCCATGCATCGCTTTCCCACTCCCCTCTTTCTCGCGTTATCGAACACGCTCGGGTCGTACCGTTTATCGTGCAGACACCTCCACATTTAGGATGATACAGATCAAAACTAAACAGGATGTCTCTCGGATAAAGACTATGTATCTCGTCCACCCTTGGTTGGATACCCTCCTGGAGCGCGAGGACAGAAGAAGGATAACTACCGGGGAACCCGCCACGCCATTACCTTCGCCGAATGCAGACGACGAGGAGATCTCTGACGAAGAAGTTATTGACGAGCAAGACGTCGCTGACGAAGAAGACGAAGAATTCGTTTCCGACTCCCCGTGGCTTTCTCGACCTTCCTCTGCTCCCCCAATGGACAGAGAGTCGCGGGCACGACGGTTGGTTCAACATCTCAGGCAGCCATTCGGTGCCATCTTGCTCGCGTTGACCCCGTCGGGTGTACGTACGGACTACAAGCGGGTTGCAGCGGATACCTTGATCAAGGTACAATTCGAGGAGAACGTGTCGCTGACTGATATTCTCGACAACGTACGCACGCTCGATGTGTTGTAGATGATGTGTAGTATCTTGGATGACGATGGATGTACTTTCTGCTCTTGCACCACGGTGTTCCGGTTCCTGCTGAAAACTTGAATAGGACGGCTGACGACTCTTCCTCTGCACGGTCGCAGGCGAACTCGAAGCCAACTGGCGCGTACATGCCCGATGGCGTCGATATGCAACCGCTGATAAGATCCGAGTTCCACTCTAACAGGTTTCAATACTGTCCTCTCAGAGGAATACCCGATCGATTCCCCGATCGTCTAGCCGCCACAAGGAACGACCGTAACGACACTGTATGGGCCTCGTCCCCGCCAGCCAGACAGTCGTGAGATCAAGAGATCTGGTGTCGCGCCGGCTTTGGGTCTTCGGATCCGAGCAGCTTGCGCGCATCTACGCCAAGTAACTCACTTTCATCACGACCCAGTTAATTATTCTGCTTGTCTACGCGAGTGCGTACATCTCTGCAAGCTACAAGAACAAGGCGTACGACGTCCAAACGTTACGTAGCAGACGCCCGTCGCATCTGACGATAGAAAAAAGATGACAGGAAATCAGTAAAAGAGTGAGAAGAAAGCCCCGCCGACCCGGGGCGTGATCGACATCGTCCATAGCAGTCTCCCGTAAAAAATAAAAACGTCTCCGAGTCCCTTTCGCATGGCTCCCAAATCAAGTTCCGATAGTACGAGAAGACGCACGGTACCATCTCGAGTCGTCTACTCTCCAGCAAACAGACGCACGATCAAGTAAGTAGTCGAGCCAATGAAACGAACCACTGTCAGAGTGTGTGAGTGTGTCGTAAAAGAACGAACGACGACATCGCCTTACGTGCTAATCCTGCGACGGAGAACAAGATAAAGGACATGTACCCATTCACAGCTGTCGAGGCCCCCCCGCTTCCCGCGCTTGGCGTTGCGGCACTGTACAAGGCAAGGTCGATGAGCTCATGCGAAGCTGGTAAAAAATGACGAAACATACACGACGACGGCGGCTAGCAAAGCCTGTACGGATCTGTCAGTAAAACGAAACCCGGATAACAAGACGAATGGAAACAAACATTGCTTAGTGTCCAAACCAACAACACCTACGACCAGGGTCGAGAAACCAATCAGCCCCCATCTCGCTAGTCCAAGTGGACACCACTCACGTTCGTCCGGAAGGTCTTGTAGTAATCCTCCTGCTGCGTCGACGCGTCTACTTTTTTATCCTCTTTCGGCGGCTTCGTAGACAAGACGTCTATCGCGTCTTCGTAGGCAGCATTGATGTCCGTCTCCGCGGTAGGTACGGCGACTTCGACTTGGTTCTTGTTCGGACCTTTACCAGAGGAGACGACCCCGAGGTCAGTGGAAACCTTGTTGTCACCTTTTGTGCCCCACGACACATCATGAACGTTGGAGAACTAAAAATCGATATAGGTTGTGTCAGAAAAAAAAAAGGTAGAGGACACGCACAGCGTATACGTTCAAAACCGCAATATACGATGGGGCCATCAAGAGGTATTGTAGGAAAGACGTGATCATGTGCCATGGATCGAACTAGAAAACGGTCATTTTTTTTCGAGCCGTCTACTAAACGCGGACGTACGAATAAAAGTGATGCAATGATATACAGTCCGAGCGTGGCCGCAAGCGAAAGAACGACGTCCCGGAAGATGTAATTCGTAAAGAAATCACTAGCTGAGATGGAACGTCCCTCTGACTTGGCAACACTCTCGATGCCTTTGTAAGCGAGAAGGAGTGCTGCAGTCTATTACCCAGGTCAACACAAATCCAGAAAGAAATAGCAGGACGTACCGTCATGTAAATCGTGATCAGACCAAACCCAATGAAAGCCAGGGTATACGACCACTTGGCACCCTGCGGTCGATTACCGAGTGAAAGGATGAAACAAACGATGATGAGTCCAAGGTAAAAGTAGTTGAGAACCAGGTTTAGGTAATGCAAACTCGAGATATAGTCCTCCAGTGCGTTCGTGAGAATCACAAAGGCAATGTAATAATTGCCCTGACGAGGTTCAGCATTCCCAAGGTGTTTCAAGACAAAGGGAGATAGCACTTACGAGGGAAAACCAGGAGAATACCAAGTTGTACAGTTGATAGATCATTTCGATATGTATCCAAAACTTGCGAAGGAACGAATGGGACGAGCGATAGATATAGTGGAAATGGAAAGTACTGTGAACCGCGGCGAAAAAGGATCCATTGAGCCACCGCCGACGTTGTGATATCAACTCCGGAACTTGATCGGGAACATCAGTAACAGCATAGGCTGACTTGACGTAGTGAAGGATCCATGAACCTCCACGCTTCGAGACCAACTCCCAACATAATATCTAACGTATCCGTGAGTAACAAAACCTCAACAAGATCAATTACCTACCCGATCTTCGGCGAGATACATGTTGGCAGTGAAGATATCCGCGCCCGCGCCGTGCATCTTCTCTCCCAAAAAGTACTTCTGCAATGGGCCCTCCCCCGTAACGTCGTTTTGCAGAGCAATATACCGATATGCGCTGAATGCACCAGGCAGCACCGTAATGTATCCAAAAACGCTCTCAAGAGGTTTGTCCAGGATATTGGACATCTTGTACTCAAAGTTTTGCGCTGCGACAAGCGGATTAAGGAGGTATTGTCCATACTTGCCCTTGAGCGCTACAATCTCGCCGCAGGCTCCACCGACGTTGGAGTTGATATCAAAGGCTTTCCAGAGATGGTATATGGAAGTGGGACCGGGCATAGTTCCAACGTCGAGGAGCACACAAACATTGGGTTGGAGAATAGGGCCAAACGCGTTGAAGAACCAACGATGGGAATTAATTTTCTTCTGGTTGTTTTCTTTGAGGCAGAAAAGGATCTGGACAGGAATAACACCCTTTTCTGCGCCCTCAATCTTCATCGACGGCGTGACGGAGACTGCGAGGTATCAGGATATAACACGTAGTACGCATAGGTACGATACTCACTCTGAGTGGTATACTCGTAGATGTGAGCTGCCACGGGTTTCCCATTCACGATGTTCTTTGTACTCATTAGCAGAGCCCATTCGATTACCCAAAGCACATACCTTGGCAATCCCCTCTTGATATGCACCCATCGTAGCAATGACACTCAACGTCCGGGAATTGATCTTTTGACGCCCATCGCTAACGATGCAAACGACGACCTTCTTCCACCCGTCCTTGCCCCACGTCTTACTCCGATCCCGTTTACACAGATGCGCAACGTTCTTGATAACGCCATGCATGGACCGGCAAAAGAGCTCCTCGTCCTCGTTGTACATCGTCATGACGATGAACAATTCCGTCCGTCGTGGGGGATCATAATGAACCTGCCTCAGCGTGAACCCAGCGTCCTTAAAGTCGTTTGGATCGCACGTCGCCGCCGAGTACCGCATATGGGTAAATTCCCGCTCGTTGCGCAGCGCACACATGTCGAGCAATTTCGAGGGTACCGCAGAGTCGAGGACAAAGTTGCCGTGAAAGAGCTCGACCTTTTTTAGCGTCTTGTAGCGTCGCGGCACGCGCTGGGGTATTCGGCCATAACGAATGTTGGTCTCGGGTTGATCGTCGGCGTCAGGGACGTCTTGGTAGCTGCCAGGGATAGTGGTACGTGCGTAGGGACTCTCTCTCTCTAGGAGCGGCATGTCGCCTGTGTCCGCATCGTCTTCCTGACCAGTATATGAGGGTGGCCCAAACCGGGACTGCGGACGTGGATCAGGCGTGTGTGACTCCTGCCCATCGAAGGGGTTGTATGTTGCGCCCACGTAATCATTCACGGGCTGCGGTACTGATTGAGATGGCGGAATCGCTGAGTATGCTTCTTGGAGAGGATGTGCCTCATGTAGTTGTTGCTGTTGGTATGGATCGTGTAGCGGTGCAGGGGTGTACGAAGAAGTCCGGGGATCTGGATTCTCGAAGGGGTCTGGAAGCTGATACGGCTGGTGGGTATCATATTGATTGTGCTCGTATCCGACTGGATATTGGGGATCATATTGACTGTAATGCGAGTGGCGAGGCTGGTCATATGGATTCGGTGCGGAGGGTTGCGTTGCGTAAGGGTTGTATCCGTCGTTGTAATGGCCACGTTGTGCCTCGTCCGCCTTGGTATCGTTCAGAGCCTATTCTGAAAGCTAGACTTTTTACTTACCTGTTGATAGTTGGACATGTCGGCGCGTTTGGGTTCGTCGCAGCGCGAGTTTGTTTATGAACGAAAACCGAAACGGGGAAGGCGGTTCCTGCTAGTGGCTGTGCTCACAGCCTCGGGCCTTGAAGCGGTCCTTCGCCGCTGCCAGGTTGTCATCCGCAACCGCAGCGAACAGCCCATCGTGGCCGAGAAGTGGAGGCACAATCTCAGTCGTGATAGATAAGTACAGACTGAGATCCGGCTGACATAGTATTACTACAGGCAGAGGAGGAGGAACACTGTTCCGTCTTACACTTTATATTGACAACATCATGATCGAGACAAAGCAATCAACAAGACGAGATAGTGGACACTACGAAGTTCCGTTCACAGTGCCATCAACCACCATTCCAGATTCCATCACTACTTCTCCAGTGGACTGGCGTTTTCTTCGCTTGAAAAGTCTCGCTGGGTAGCAAAGTAGCGGAAGGAGGATTGACGGCGACATGCTGATCAGGGCGAGGTTCGCGGTAAGTGCAGGGGATCCAGACAATGCAACGAGTGCGGAAACCCGAACGATGACGGTACCAATGTCAAGCATGGCAAATAGAATAGCAAGCGTCGCATAACCAATGCGCTCAGCACGTCCCTGGACAGTCGACAGTGCGCCTCAGAGATGAGACTCTCATGTCAGACAAGAGAGATTACCTTCGACTCCGCAGGTGAGAGTCGCCCGTAATGGATGCGCATGTTCTCCGCCATGATCAAGAAAAACAGCGCGCATAACATGAAGAAGTGGCCGCCGTTGTTGAGATGGATGCTACGAGCTGTCGTTAGCCTTTGCACTCAAGAAGACCAGGATGTCGGTGCCCCACGTGAAGCAGCTACGGAACTGAACAGTCGTGCATGAAAAGGTAAGAGATCTTGAAGTATGGACCGAAGGGAGGTGCTCACCAGTTCAATCGACCAGTCTGTCCTGTCGTTCAGAACTACCTTGACGTCTTCAAAGTCAGGCGATGACCGTATAGAATGAGCCCGAGTATGTATTGGGTGACAGTTCCGAGCATCTTTGGGATGGAAGTTTGCATGGTGAGGAGTGGTGTGCAGGTATGGTGGAGTAACGTCCAAGTTTGTTTGAGCGTGCTTAAGTAGCTTTCCAGAAGCTGAGCAGCGTTTGGTATTTCTGCTGCATGACGCGGAAGTAAAGTACACTCACACACGCCTATCCAAGTGGCATCGGATTGTGCACACAAGGATGCCCTGCAATCTACAGATATCTGTGGTTATCTACAATTGGGAATCAAGGATGATGATGTTCGAAATGAACACCATATTAGGGAACCTGTACATTGTCCGATGCGTGCGCGGACTATATGCTAGTATGCTGCCAAGGGGCACGTTTCGTGGATGTCGTCTCCTCGCTCATGACAGAATATTTATGGCCCCTCACCCCTGGTTTGCGTGGTAATAACATGACTGTCTTCGAAATCATTCTTGGTTATAAAAATACCATGAATGGAAAGCAGAGGATGATGAGGATCGGAAATAAATCGGCACTCGCCCATATATATGCCGCATTCTAAAATCAAACATTCGTGTACATTTCTCCGCAGGATTACATACGCGCGCGCGCTGGGGCGGCCCACTCCCTTCCTGTCGAGACACCTATCTTTCTTGTTTTAGAAAGAGGAGGATGAAGACATGCATGTCCGTACGGGAAATTGGCCTTAACCATGTGGTCAATGGTCATGTTCTCGGTTCCCCTTGCATCCTATTAGGTGTCGGATCTTGCTCTAAGATCAGATCAATATGTGTCATCTTCATACCACCGTCCTTGCGTGTTCACACTTTGATAAGAAATCGGTCGTGGACACAGTTTCGGACTATTCGATGGATAGATTGCACATATGACACGTAATGGACAGCATCTCAAGACGGCGACAAAGAAGAGATTCAGCTCCTGGCTTCCTCGACCACAACACCGGACTCTGAGTCCATCTCTGCTCCATCCCTAGGTCTGCGGGCCCTCTTCGATTTGAGAAAGGCGATGAAAGATGTCAGCAGAGGGATGATTGACGGCACCATAGTGATGAACGCGAGGCTCGTTGCAAGTGCAGGGGTTTCAGACAATGCAAAGATTCCAACGACCCGCACGATGATGACACCGACATCGAGCACCGCGAAGAGTATGGCAAACTCCATGTGGCAGGTCACGTGAGATGACGAGGAGCGGAAGTAAAAGTAACGAGTTACCTTCAACTCTGATGGCGAGAGTCGACCATTGTGCATGTACATGTTTTCTGCCATGACCAAGAACAACAGCGAGCACATCGTGAAGAGGTACCCCCCACTGGCAAGACGGATGCTACGATTATCGCCAATGATGGGTTACGTCGGAAGAGCAAAGAGATGGACATCCTACGTGAAACAGCTCCGGAACTGACCAAAGATGTCAGTAAAGGGCGATGACAGTGAAAATATACTCACTAGTTCAATGGACCAATTCATCCGCGCGTTCAGAACTTCCTTGACATCCTCGAAGTCGCGTGATGAGCGCAACATCTCGTACAGAGTAAGTCTAGACAAGTATTGAGCAGCAGCGTGTATCACGGTTGAGAGTGTTTGCATGATTGGATTGTAATAACAAATGTGTGAGGAGAGGGACTGCAGAGGGAGGTCGTGCAGTCGTGCTTAAATATACTCATCTTGCTCCTTGAACGCATAGACACAAAGGACAAGTAGTGCACTTGCACAATGGTCGACCAGTGAAATGATGATGATGATGAACCAGATTTGACTTATATGGAAACTTTGTGAACGCACAGGGCCAATGTTGCATGGGATCACGCCGTTCTCTGAATCACCGCCTTGACACATTACTTACATATGTAGACGAGAAGTGACGCAAGCGGCAGCTCGTTTCTCCGGAACAAGCGATCAGTCTCCGTCGTGCCTTGCATAAATGAGGTGATGCAGCCGGGTTTGATACATTCAATCGGATTTCCCCTAGAGAGATTTCAAGCTCCAAGACCCTCCTGCGGTCACCAGATGACCCTGTCAACGTTTCCCACACCTGTCCAACCAGCGCTCGGTTTGGGGAAAACAGCAATAGATAAATAGCACTTACGCTGAGTGCGCAACTTGGGGACATCGTCCACTCCATCTCTCATCCGTTCACGTATGCTAGGAACCAAGGCACTCGTCAAGCACTGAAACAATGGGTCAATCATGTTAGAGTGAGTACCCTTCCGCAGGTATCAAACACGTGAGAGCACTTGGTTGGTTGAACACTTTGTTGAGTATTCCTGAGACTCGCCGCTCGGCGACTGATTTTATGCTTCAGTTTTGGCATGTTCGATCACAGCAACTTTTGCCGTGCAATTCTCCTGTGGAGGGGCGAACAGTATGGGGTCGCGGGAATATCAAGGAGGCAGACACGAGGCATGGGCTGTGTGAGCTGATCCATATCATGATCGCTAAAGCAACACCAGCATCCATACTACGTGCAGTCCGTGGTTCTTGACCTGCACTCCCACCACCAAGTTTCCTGTCTCCGTGTGTGCTGCGAACGAATATGCAATCACCAAGAAAAGGATTTTGGAGAACACTTGTAATGCCAACCCGTCGACTTTCAAGAAATTTTGAGATCGATACTGAACATGGAATATACTCGGTCTTGTTCATCGAGGATGGCAAGCATGTGTTGAGCCGCAGTGGGGAAGAGGGAATGCTTCGGCGGTGGCGAGTGGACGACAGACACGAGGTGACGAACCGACTCGAGTGGAAGAGGCAGAGATCTTTGCTGCTGCGCTGTCCCCAGATCGGAGATGGTTGGTCTGTGGACCGAGGCCTCCGGAGAGGAGGGATAGAAATGTCTGTGTGGGGATCCGGTATACTCTGTCGATATTTCTCCCGATTCGGCCCAATTCGCGACGGGCGAGGCTGACAAGCACGCCTTCAAATCTGGAACATGGCCACAGGCGGCAAACTCGTTGGGCCACTCCAGCATGAGGGGGGTGGTGGCTGTACGCTTTCCCCCAAACAGTGAATAACCACCGCTACGGCCGAAAACCCCGATACCACCCAGCGAGAGTGGCTACCTTGGACATCTTCTCGTTCAAGAAATGCATTTCGTCATGGCTTGCCTCGTCGTGACAGTTGTCAACTCTTTGCTGCCTCGTGCAACCATCAAGTCAAACACTTCTTCAAGATTCCTGCTCAGCATGGTTTGTTTCTGGTGGTGGATGGCCTGCTTGGATCCATCATTGGGTTTGTCAAAGGAAGTTGTACTGCAGCACTCTGTCATTCGTGCTAGTTTGAGAGAGGAATATTGAATATTGAATGACCAGACGCGAAACCCAATTCTCCAAATGCCGAGCCCAAACATAAATACCAAATCGACAACCCGATCTAGTACGACCAATACTTATTATCCTCACCCTGTCCAACGCGCGCACACCGCACGCGCGAGGGTCCCTCGATCTAGTTTCCTCTCCCGCTGACAAATAACTCTTGGCCGCCTCCGCGTTCACATCCACGACCGGCCCAAGCACAGCTCCCCGGCTCGCCTCCCCAACGAGATACAAGGGCCGGAAGATGAGGCGAGGGCTACGAGGTTAGTGGCTGTCAATGGCGACAGGCAGGTCGCAAAGACAGTGTTCGTGGGTGTCTGGAGGAGCTGGCGATTTAGCTCCGAGCCAATACCACGAGAGGCGCTTTCGAGAATCGGTGAGCGTTGCATGATCGAGGAATAGAGCCAAGCTGGGCTCACCCAGTGATGAACCAAGTTGTGTTGGTCATCTTGAGCGAAATGCGGCAGGTTGGAAAGGAGCCAGAATGCGACCTCATGGTCCACGGGGAGCATTTATCTCTTTGACAGCATTGAAAATAACATGGTCATCCGAGCGCGTGATCCAGGACTCGCACTGACAGTCTGATTGAAATAGCCTGACAAGAAGAGATAGTCGGCTTATCGTCGGATGAAGTACCGCTATGGGCAGAGTAATGTCAAACTACACAAGTTAGGAGAAGAGTGGAACGTTACGAACCGCCGAATTAGAATATGCGAGTAGGTTATATTTCGAGACGGATGTACTGAAACCATCGTTCATAGCACTTCAAATGCACCGCCGCCGAAGGGTAGCTTTTCCAAGCTTCATCTTCTATCCCGCCTTGTCCCTGTGTTAAACTTCTCACTAGTTCGTTGATTAAAGGATGGTGGAAACCAGTTAACGTGTTGTCTAAAAATTGTTCAACGACAGGAAACTTGCCACATCAAAATTGTCAGGCACATTGCATGCGACGACTTGGTCTTCCAGCAGAGACTCCACGGATCTCGGAATCCACGTAACAGGAGGACACATGTCTCCATGTTAAGTCACCCCACTAGTGACACGCTGAAAGCGAGAGAGAGGAGTACATGTAGCACAATCCCCGAACCAAAGACTAAGCGGGTGCTCAAGGCGACATGACCGTGATCCTGCTAGGCTGAAAAATGAATTATTGGCTGTCAATGCCATTATGACGCTCCTGCCAATACATTGAATAGAGATCAAGGATAAAAATACAATATGATTCTGCTTCTCACTAACGCCAAATCGATCAGCGAGGAATTTTTTGAAAGGGATGCATGAGCCTCACAGATAAGTATCCTAAGGTCCACCGCCTCCACTTGAACTACGGGAAGCCTTCTCTTTGTCCATGCGTAATTTCTCCACGTAAACAAACGTGAGGATGATCAAGTCCAACATGTGCGCCACATCAGGATCGACGTCCAGACAGGGCTTCTTTTTGGAACCAATGATGCCAAGCGAGCCTCTGTGATATCTTGCAACCTCCGTTTTTGACCCGTCATCCCGGGACATCTACAGGAGCGATTCAACACAAAATAGACTCTACATACACTGCACTCACCACCACTACGTCAAACAACATGTCCCATCGATATGGACGGCCATCCGGTCCCGTAAACGTTCGTTTTCTGAAAATATGAATGCGACTGATTGGACAAGGTGATTACCCAGCATAGCGCCACGCACCGTCCCGTGATGCCATGCCGAGGAAGAAAATCAGTGGACTGCATCTCTTGGCCGTTGATCCGGAATGTCGACGATCCGAACAACCGCCACTCTATCTCTCCCATGACCTCGAATTGATCACGCATGTCCATCGGATCCACATTGGGCACGACTTTATGGATCGTCGTCGTCCCCATGGTTCCGAGCTTGAAGGGATGCGACGTTTTGTACAACACTTGACCGCTTTCGTTGGTGAATGCGGTGTTGCGGACGGATTCGGACGATAGGGTGAGTACCATGATGGGATGGGTGGTGTTATGGATAGAGTGGACTCTTCAGACAGGATGGCTTTTGTACATTGCCTCGAGACGACCACCACGAGGCTCCGATATGAACGCATACGGTAGACTCAGATGCATCGGATACCAGACGCCGCCATAGTACACTGGCATGGCCGTGTGCTCCGGCCCTGACTGAGAAAATCGGTTCCTTGCAAGTTGCCAGTGAATGCGACAGGTACAAAAGAAGGTTCTGCGAGAAAACTGGTGAGCATTATCTCAGAAACGGCCAGGTTTGGAGTCCATGCATACCGTTAAACCGCACTGGCTACGCATGTCACGTAAATGCAACTTGGTGGACAACTTGAAAGTGTGGTAGAGTTCCCACGGTATCCCCTTTTGAATGAAGCCTTCTCTCAAGGAATCCGCTCGAAGGGAAAAAGTGGTGAGCTTATTTTGAGCCCATAAGCCTCAGAATCCCAACTGTCACCAAAGCTTGTAGCAGAATTTTTATTTCAGGCCAGAAACGATAGCAGACTCATCATGAAGAATTGAACGATCAGTTACTGTCAATTTGGGAGCGTAGGTACGAGATCATCGTTCAGACGAATAAAAACGTAGCAGTCAGGCTCATTTTCTGCGATGTTGACGGCAGTATTCTAGAGTCATTCCCCCAAAACCTCAGGCTATACCCACATCTCCCCCGCTCGCTGCGCAGACAAAACGGCCTTGCTTCGCCGCATGATCAGGGTCATGCACGATGTCCGTGTGCCGCGGAGCGGAGGTGCAGTGTATATAGTCTCGGCGAAACGGAGACGACGACACGCTTCGTTTCTTTCAATGGTTTGGTCACACCTATGCTTGGCGACCAACGGGACTTGCCGTCTTTGATGGATTTCTCCCTCTCGCTGCTCGTTCAAGCCGCGCATGTAACGATGGTGTTCTTCAAGGACCGCCCTTCCTATTTCCCTTCGCCTCTCCCCTTAATTGTAAATTTGCTCTGCCTTTACGAGTGACGTTCATTGAGGTAGCAGCAGAAGGGAAACAAACGGAGCGTTGGGGTGCATTGCCGCGTGAAAGAACGTTCAAAGCATTTCACCCGAAATTCGGTCGTCAAGCTTTCAGTAGGAACCGGAACGCCGTTAGTGCACGAGCAGAAAGTACATCCGTTGTCATCCAAGATGCTACACATAATCTACAATACATCGAGCGTGCGTACATTGTCGAGAATATCAGTCAGCGACACGTTCGCCTCGAATTGTACCCTGACCAAGGTATCCGCCGTAACCCGCTTGTAGTCCGTGCGTACACCCGACGTCGTCAACGCGAGCAAGATGGCACCAAATGGCTGCCTGAGATGCGCAACCAACCGTCGTGCCCGCGTCTCTCTGTCCATTGGGGGATCAGAGGAGGGCAATTCAGGTTGAGGAAGCCACGGGGATTCGGCAACGAATTCTTCATCTTCTTCGTCAGCGATGTCTTGCTCGTCAATAACTTCTTCGTCAGAGATCTCCTCCTCGTCGGCATTCGGTGAAGGTAATGATGTGGGGTCTTCCGCGGTAGTTATGCTTCTTCTATCCTCGCGTTCCAGGAGGGTATCCAACCAAGGGTGGACGAGATACAAAGTCGTCGTCCGAGAGACATCCTGTTTCGTTTTGATCTGTACCATCCCTAAGGTGGTGGTGTCTGCGCGATAAACGGTACGACCCGAGCGTGTTCGAAAGCGCGAGAAAGAGGGGAGTGGGAAAGCGATGCATGGCAATTTCATCCGCTTTCCGGAGAACCAGGGAGGAGAAAGGTCGCTGAGACGGTCATACAAACTCAGCGCTAGATCAAATGAACAAGGCGACGCGGTGACTATCCTTTCCATCTCGTCGTCCGGAGTGAGTACTGGGAGGTGGGACATCGGTGATTCATTGAATACGATGATATTTCCCGGCAGGCAACTGTTGAAGCTGCCAGACTCCCCCGTCCAGGCGAGGATACTGATATCTCCATATCCGGCAAGCACATGAGACAGTAGGCGTCCTAGCGAATCCTCCCCTTCACCGTAGATTGCGGATATTCCGGTAACCGAGAATATGCCGAGCAACGAGTAGGCAGCGTCTTCCACCAATGTCGTCTTCCGGGTCGAAGCGAGACGTAACTTCTCCCGGATGCTGCTAAACCCTGGGCGAAGGGCCATCAGTTGCTCAGTAGATATCCCCGTAGCCTCTTCCATCTCCGAGATGATCTCCAGTGAGAGTTTGTGGTTCGGAACATCCAGTTGGAGATATGGTGTCCAATCCTCGGTGTAGAAATGGATGACCTTGGCAGCAATGTATTCCTGCAGCGTCCACGCACGTGTGTTCCAGATGTTCTGAACGAGAGCGCCGAGAAGCGACGAAGAGCAAACACCACGGAGAAAAACGACCATCGTCGCACAGCCCTGGTACCACTTGAACATGGCGACCAGCGCTTCCTGGAGTACGAAAGGATCGGCTTTATTGATGCAGCAGGTATCACTCCATGCCCAATTGAATCCTCCACTCTGAGCAATCTTGCAGAACATTTTTAATTTGTCGTGAGTCGGAGATTCTTCCAGGTCATACACCGACATGTGTACAACCTCCTGGAACAGTGCCTCGTTATCTTCCCACTTGTGTGAAAACATCACATATCGGAAGTATTGGCGGACTTCACACTTGATCCGGACATAGTCCTTGCGAATTGTCGTCGATGATACAAGTTCTTTGAAGATTGGTGAGGATTCGAATAAAGCCGCCTGCGCGGCTCTATCATAGAGACGGCCCGTCTCCACGTTGATGAGCACACGTGGCAGATGAGGTATAATCTTCTGAATGATTTTCTTAATCGTTGCTCGTGTGCTCGATGAACTGATGTATTTGTCGCCGTGCACTGTCCAAACAAATGAATAAGTCCAGTTGATTATGAGAACAAGGATACAACTCACACTGAATATGCAGATCGGGTGACTCCGTCATCATCGAGAGCATCATCTCAAAGGCGATCACCGCGTTCTCGTAGTCTCTTCCCTTGTGTAAAGCTGCGTGCTTCATCTCGTACCCCCATGGCGACAACGGATCAAGCACGATCAACTGATGATGATACGTCAACAAAAATGACTTGTGAAAGGTAGAAATGATATACCTGGTCTGCATCGTCGCGAGCCTTTTCCCATGACCCAGTCGCAAGCCAAGCTTTGCTTCGCCTGATGAGAATACCCTGCGGGCAGGCCGGACCGAGAGACAATGCGGTCGTATAGTATGAGGCTGCCTCGTCGTGTCGCCGGGCATTCATTGCTGTGTCTCCGAGATGCTCCAGCTTCTCGAAGGAGTACTGCGATAAGGCTGACGGACAGTGTTACGTAAGCAACGTCGATGGAACGTGCGATCACTTACCCCGAGCCCATTCCATATCTTCCTCGAGGTTCGCTGGCCCTCCCAGTTCACTGATCATTTGATTGAAACATTTGACTGTATCGGTTACGTGATCATTCATCTTGAGATATTCACAAACAGCCTGATAGACGACGACCCTGGGAAGTTTGAACTGTAAACGAACGAAGTATCAATCTGAGGATGACTACTACGGCGAAAGTAGATACCTACACCCGCAGCAGAAACCAGGGCATCCTTCCAGGAAACGCGAGTAAGCTTTGCTTTAACCCAGTCCCTCAAAAGCGGTGTGAAGGTTGCGTGTGGCGTTGAGGATCCAGTCTGGTCTCTCCAAGGAGCTGAGAGTCGTCGTTGCGTGAAATCTGGAAAACACTGAATTCATGGCAGATACAGATAGGGAATAAACTTGCCACAAACCCACTCAGGCATGGGTCCACTCCTGTAAACTTCTTCTCCCATATCATTGGTCATTTCGTAGAAGCATTCGACTGCATCCGTCATTCGGTCCGTCAATTCGAGGTGTTCACATACGACGCGATAAATTGTGGCTCTTGGGAGGGTAAACTGCGAACGAACAGAGCATATATCACACGACGGGCGCAAGAGAGTGACGGGACTACTCACGCTGACAGAAGCAATCATGGCATCCTTCCACGCACCACCCGCGAGTGTTGTTCTTGCCCACTGTCTCAACAGTATGGTGGAGGTCACATTCGAGACAGCGTCATTGTTGTTTTCGATTGTGGAGAGACACTGCTTGGTAAAGTCTGGAAAGAAGTTTGGAATGCATTGAAGCGGACAGCACACCAACACCAGAAACCCATTTAGCGACGGGCACACTCGTATTGACCTCTTCATCAAAGACGTTTACCAAGTCGAGGAGAGATTCGCCTGCATCGTCCTTACGACCCGCTGCATACAGGGCCTCGCAAAGACGTTGTCGGACTCTGATGTGAATATCACCAAATTTCCATCCAGACATCTATCAGATACAACGGTGAGTGATTTCAATACGTTGCTCTTGTAGTTGTGCACGGGCGCGCTCGAACGACTGTATCGCACTCTCATAATCACTGCGCTTCATGTGCAAATTACCCTGGATGAGGCACATGTAAGACTTTTGGAGACGTCAGTCATGATGTCCGTTGCGTGGTAGCACATTGTGCACGTGCCTGAACCATATAGCATGTTGATTTAGAAGGAATTGTAGCAATGAGGTCGTCCATGCGGGATATCGCATCGAGGAGCTCTCCGGCCATACATACGATGATAGCCTGCACGGGTGATGATAAGTTTAGGGGAAGCAAAGCTGGGATTTACAGACCTTGATGAAGAGGAGAAGGGTAATATGAGATAAATGGAAGTGCTCGAACGCGATGTCGCATGCCCGATAGGCCGCGTCCCTTTCGCCCTTGCCGAGGTGGGCAGCACTCTTTGCAACGTAGGCAACGATAGACGGTTGAATATCGATAGCCTTGTAGTGAATTAGCGTCAGGGAATGTGCATGTGAGAGCCAAGCAAAAAGCACCATTTTTGCATCGACGAGAGCTGCATCCCAGTGTCGCAACCGAGCGCGTAGGAGAGCTCGAGCAGCGAGTATATGGTGGTTCGCATCCTGAGACTCGTTTATTGCGGTGGTCAATAACGAATCTGCGTTTTCGAGCTGGTCGTGCTTCCATGCGTCGAGGGTGGCGTGGTTGACGTGAATGTCTGGTTCCTGGAAGGTGGGGTGCAAACGAGACAGAGGGATGGAATCCTGTTTGGGAAAACGAGCGAAGCCAGAGAATTGTTCAGGGCCATGATCCAATGAGACATGGTACTTACCGTGATACGAGATAGACTTTTCAAAGCGATTTTCCCGTCTGTTCCACCGATTGCGAGAAAGTGGTCGTCAGAGGAGAGTGCGATCGAGTTATGTCTTGAGAGTGTTCAACAAGACCTAACTGGGAGTGTGTGGATGTGCTCCAAAGCGTGACGGTACGGTTTAAAGAGTACGTGATGAACTCGCGATGATTTGGTAAAGCAACGCACGATGTAGCGTTGCATTTGAGGACCGGCCATTCAAAGATTGTTGATCCTGTGGATGCGTCCAGTTGCTTGATTGTCTTGCGCGATACAACGAAGAGATGGTCGTTGAACCAGACGAGGCCCTTGTTGAAAAATGGGTTGACTTCGACTGGGATTTTCACGATCAAACGACCATCCTGGCTGTCCCAGACTCGAATATCATCTAAACCGGCTGTTGTGATTCGCTAGCTGGAGGGGGAGAATATCGCCGAGTGTGCAAACGGGTGTGCCAATGTTTGTGTTTGTTTGCCATGGGGGATTTCCCAGACTGTGGTTGTGTAATATGCCACAGTGACAAGTCTCGTGGAGTCTGGCGAGAAACTGACGGTCTCGTTGGCCCTTCCCTGCTTTAGGCCAGAGATACGGTTGCCGTCCTTCCAAACTGTCTTGTATGTCTCCGCATCCCACACGAACACCTCGCCATAAAATGTCCCTCCCGCGATCCACCTGTCGATCTTTGACGCAGCGAGACAGCGGACCTTTCTCGCTTCCATCGTAGCCACTCGTTGGCTGTCTTGTATGCGCCACACTTCAACGTTGTCACCGCCACTCAAGAGATACTCGCCATTCGCTGTGAATGTCACCGTATACAGCCCGTTATTGGCGTTGATCTCGATGGGCACGGAGCGCTCTTGTCCAGCTATCATGATCAGTTTCAATACAGCCCCGTCTTGTCACTACTCACCGGTCATTTTGAAAGACGTGGACGACAACGACACGATGCAGTAGAGCAATGGTGAGAGTCAGTGGAGAAGCTGCGATCAGTACGCCTTGCTACGTTGCCTCTCCCTGATATAGATCAGTGCACGCGCTCCCGTCGCCTCGTGTTTTCGGCGCTCGTTCACGAACTCCGGTCCAAGGAATCATTTCTATACGGGTGACAGACATATGGATTCAACCAATCTTTGGACGGACAAGTTACCCCCATTTCCTGACACCCCACGCTTTATACTGGGTAGATGCGACAGATCGTGCTTTGGATAGCAAACATATTCCCCATCGCAGTGTTCTGCACGTGCATCGTATCATCTATGTACACTCAACTCTGAGTAGCTTGCTGGACACCGCAATCATCCTCCCATCTCCCCACCATTTTCCACCCTTCGACATCCACGTGGTAGCCGACATGCCAGTGATCCCAGCGAGCGCCCGCGCAACCCGTTCACTCGGACCAAAATCAGTTGAGTACGTCAAGATTGTCGATCGATGCCGAGTTGAATGGCCACTCAGCCAAGTGTCTTGCCTCTCTTCCTCGTGCCCGCTAATTAATTAAATCTAACATAGACACTTACCTCACACCACGGATTCATTAAGGCGTTTGGGTTAGCCCTCATTATGGGTGCGTCATCTTTCGCATTTCTACGGATACGCTCCACGGCCACCCTGCACCGCCTGTGTCTGCTGTAACTCACCAATCCTCAGCCAAGACGTTTCGGAGACCTTTGAAGTCCCCCTTGTCATATACTTTGCACTCCTTATATTCACGGGTTTCATCACGATGACGAGCGGCACAATCGTAAGCATGTTTATCTCGATAGATCGCATATTCGACGCGCGTTGCTCACCATAGTGGGCATTTCCAGTACTGTGACAATGGCTCTCGCGGCATTCGGGAGACGGACGATGGCAAGATTCTCGAATCGATTTGAAGACTTTACTGGATTGTCAGAGCCTTCCGCCCGTTCCGTTGAATTTCTCTTGACAGACTCGAAACCTCGTTCGTCCTGCTGGATAGCTTCCAAAGCATTGCATCTGATCTTGCAGGGACCGTATCAAGGTGGCAAAGTCGAGGTGGGACAGGCGACCGATGAACGAGGGGACGCGGATGGCGTATGGCGAGCGGGTACTAGCACCTGCGACGTGTCAAGAGCGAAAGAGCGGAAGACATGTAGCGTTGGTATCTATGGATATTTCTCGCTCTAAATGTCTTCCCCTTCTTGCATACTTCGTTGATGACTTATTCAATCGAGTTCTCCCTTCGAATTGCAGGCCCGCGCCAGCAGGGTTTAATACGTGTGATGGACGTTCATGTTCCCGCCTGCATCAACCCATGTCGCATCAGTAACTTTGCGCACGAAATGGGATATCAATCCAATCGCTGTGGAGCTCGACACGTCCACTGTATTTGAGACAGTGCACGTTGCATGGTAATCAACGCACACACGCAGCCACCTCTCTTCCCAGCAGGTGACGCCCTCCGGCCTCGGAACGGCACGTGGCCTCAACAAAAACGGATAGTCGACGACCTCGAGGGGCGTATTGTTTGACGCGCTCCACAGCGAGACGTTGTCCAAGCCCATCGTAGACCAGCTGTTGGTGCTCGTCCAAGGTACGTGTTGACCGTCCGTGAGACTGGCTAGTCAACTGATTGGAATGGACGTGTAGCGATTGCTGCGCGCGACCGGGATTCGGCATTGAGTATTCGCGTCGATTTGCTCACCAGGGGTCGCAGACGGACGATATTGGGATGCGGATCTCTGGGATCAAGCAGCTGATCATGTCCTTGTGAGCGCGAGGTATGAGCATTAGAAAGCGATGGACACGACACCGTGGACTATATGATAGTCTTTTCCTTTGGATACGAGGGTTGGAAATGATTTGATTGTCGATGCGTCGTCGTTATCTGCGCGGCCGACGAGGATGGTGTCGGAGGCAGTCATCGTGAGTCTATGACGTTTGTCAGTGCGACATCCACCCCAACCGTACGCTGCAACTATCTGAACGCGTCTGGATTGCAAACGATGACAGTGTTTCGCGCACCTGATCTGAGCAACAACTTGAATTCGCTCCGGATGCACGCCAACCACAATCGGACGTGCCTGGAGAGAAACCATCATCGAAAGATTCGAAATGCATGTCCGCCAAAAACTTTGCTGCCTGGTCTCGACAGGGTGCGGTTGATAGGCAACTACATACTAGTAGTAGTTTGGTAGTAGTAGTTGACGGTCCGGTCGCAAGTTGCACTCAGTCACGTGGCCACGTGCCGGCACAGCATACAAACGTTTCCCTCAAACCACTGTGTCGCAAAAAGTTTCGGGAGCCAGGATGGGGTTAAGAGGTAGCGTATCCTCTTGTTTACATGCAGACCGGTGAAATGACGTGCGTATCAGTCTCGTGGTTGCTCTGGCGGGCAGAAGCTCGCTTCGACAAATTTGAGCGAGAAGGGAGAAGGAGTTACATTGACGAGGCAGTCAACCTCAGTAATGAAGCACTGGATCTTTGCCCACCGGACCACCGCAAGCGAGCTGTGGCATTGTCCTCACTTTCAATATATCTCTATGCTCGTTACCAACGGTTTAACTGGACAAAGGACATCGACGAGGCTATCGTCCTCGATCGTGAAGCGCTCGCCCTTCGACTGGAAGGACACCCCGATCGCTCCCAGTCTTTGAAAAACCTTGCGAATCGTCTGCCAGCTCGGTACATACACCTCGGGGCCATGCAGGATCTTGACGAGGCTATTGTCCTTAGTCGTGAAGCGCTCGGCCTTCGGCTAGAAGGACACCCTGATCGCCCCCAGTCCTTGAACAACCTTGCAGTCCATCTGTCAACTCGGTACAACCAGCTCGGAGCCATGCAGGATCTCGACGAGGCTATTGTCCTCGATCGTGAAGCACTCGGCCTTCGGCCAAAAGGACACCCTAATCGCTCCCAGTCTTTGAACAACCTTGCAGTCCATCTGTTAGCTCGGTATGACCAGCTCGGGGCCATGCAGGATATCGATGAGGTTATTGTCCTCGATCGTGAAGCACTCGGCCTTTGGCCAAAAGGACACCCTGATCGCTCCTCGTCTTTGAACAACCTTGCAATTCATCTGTCAACTCGGTATAAGCAGCTCGTGGCCATGCAAGATATCGACGAGGCTATTGTCCTCGGTCGTGAATCGCTCGGCCTTCGGCCGGAAGGACACCCTGGTCGCTCCCAGTCTTTGAACAACCTTGCGATTCGTCTGTCAACTCGGTACAACCAGCTCGGGGCCATGGAGGATCTCGACGAGGCTATTGTCCTCGATCGTGAAGCGCTCGACCTTCGGCCAAAGGGACATCGTTATCGCTCCTCGTCTTTGGACAACCTTGCGAATCGTCTGTCAGCTCGGTATAAGCAACTTGGGGCTATGCAGGATATCGACGAGGCTATTGTCCTCGATCGTGAAGCACTCGGCCTTCGACCAGAAGGACACCCTGGTCGCTCCTCGTCTTTGAACAACCTTGCGATTCGTCTGTCAACTCGGTACGACCAGCTCGGGGCCATGGAGGATCTCGATGAGGCAATTGTCCTCGATCGTGAAGCACTCGGCCTTCGGCCAGAAGGACACTCTGATCGCTCCCAGTCTTTGAACAACCTTGCGAATCGTCTGTCAGCTCGGTACAAGCAGCTCCTCTTTATCCTTTAAGTTCCTTGATTGTCTGAAGTAAGTATGGAGATCCAATGCTAAGCTGTTCAAAGACGAGGAGTGATCAGGGTGTCCTTTCGACCGAAGGTCAAGCGCTTCACGATCGAGGACAATAGCCTCGTCGAGATCCTCCATGGCCCCGAGCTGGCTGTACCGAGCTGACAGACAAATCGCAAGGTTGTTCAAAGACTGGGAGCGACCAGGGTGTCCTTCTGGCCGAAGACCGAGCGCTTCACGATCAAGGACAATAGCGTCGTCAAGATCCTGCATGGCCCCGAGCTGTTCAATCTCTACGCTCAGTTGGCCTTTGTTCCCCAACTCGTGTTCTCATCAGATATTCTTGTCGCTAGAACCTGGATCGGTCTCGCTGAACAATTTCAGCATCCCACGCTACTTCTAGCGTATGAAACCGCGCTTCGATTTCTTATTCAACATCTAGCCACTCTGCCATCTTTGCCTCGACATCATGTCATTCTCAAGAAGCTCACATCGTCGCTCGCGGTAGATGCATTCTCAGCATGTCTTCGTAACAGTGCTCCTGCCCGGGCAGTTGAGCTCCTCGAACAGGGCCGGAGTATATTTTGGACCCAGCTTAGTCGCCTCCATACCCCGCTACAGGCTGTCGTAGAATCTGGGCCGGAAGCAAAGACATTAGCAGACAAGTTCACGCAGCTGGCCCTGGATATCCGCAATACACTCAATACGCCCGGCTCAGATCAGCATGAACAGCTATGGCAGCTCAACCTGAAATTGCAGCAAGTTGTGACCAACATTCGCGCGTTGCCTGGTCTCTCTCGTTTCCTTCTTCCCACCCTTTTCTCAGATCTTCAATGTGCAGCCCGTGGGGGACCTGTCATCATCGTAAACGCGAGCAAGTATTCTTGTGACGCGCTCATCGTTTTCCTCGGGCGAGATCCCGTCCATATTCCGTTACAGATCACACAAGACAGTGTTCGGGACTTGTCAACCGAGCTTCGTACCTTGACTAAGCGCGCAAAGAGGGAGGACATGTCAAGAGAGCTCGCATGCTTCTTGCGCAAGGTCTGGGATCAGATCGTCGCACCCGTTGTTGATTCCCTCCAGACGACCCTTCCATCTGGATCCCGCATCTGGTGGTGCCCCACTGCCGAGTTCTCTCTGCTACCCTTGCACGCTGCTGGTCCATTTCGAACAGGTCAACGGAAACTCGCCGATCTATACATCTCGTCTTATACCCCCACCCTCACCTCCCTCATTCGCGCTAGACAATGCAATTCCTCCAGTTCTACTACAACCCAAGGGAAACGCTTCCTTGCGATTGGTCAGGCCACAGCCACTGGCGAAAGCGAACTCCATTCCGTAGGCGCGGAGCTGAACAACATCGGTCGGCTCGTCGATGGCCTGGCTACATTCACGCGAATAGAAGGAAAGGAGTCTTGTATTTCTATGGTCGTCGAAGAGCTAGGCAAGAGCGAATGGGTGCACCTTGCGTGTCATGGTATCCCGGATCGGAAACAGCCGTTCGAGTCTGCGTTCGCTCTACACGATGGACGCTTTACGATCCAACGGATCATCGGCTGCGAAATGCAGA
>JBBPOE010000255.1:0-35469 GCA_038091295.1 Tylopilus felleus | reverse complement strand
GGAGAAAATCGAATACAGGGCATCTTTACGTTTGGGGGTTAACGAGCCGACTTGAAACAGCATGAGCGTTTTATTTCTGTATGATTACTTTGCTCGAAATTGCATATCTACAACATTCCCCCCATCGGATCGATGCAATGAGCGATAACGGTGAACTCGTCTTCCATGAAAAGAATCTTGTCCCAAGTGCGCTTAACGCGGGTGCGAACATCGGGGCTAGTAGAGAGACTGGACGAGACCAAGGCACTATCCAAAAAAATTGGTTGTGGGAACGATGAGTTGGTTTGTCGGATCCCAGTCACTCGAATTCGAATGAGATTGATCGATCGACCGGGCGTTGGCCGCATATAGTTCCGATTGCGGTCATCGCGTCGTGCACTCCTCGCTCTAACTCCAGACCGGGGAACTTCTGTCAGAGCTCGGCCCTCCGTGCCGTGATAAACTTGTCATATGATAGCGATCAAGTATTCTTTGACGTACAACTTGCATGCACCTTCGAGAGGGCTCCCGTGACCCGTCCATTGAAAAATATTCGGCAAGATGCGTGCACCATCAAGATCTTATTCCACAAAGAAACGAGGGTTCAGTCTCGGTGCTCCGCCGTACCATCGTGGTTGAGGTAATATCAAACGATAATATAGCTCTCAGGAACATGCTTCTATGGGCCCCTTGTCCAGGTCGAGAGATGCATTCTTCTCGGCTTTACTCAATACATTGTTGGGATTGATTGTAATCAGAGTACATCGATACTACAGATACGAACACAACACGACCATGATCTCGGAAAGACTAGACATGATGAAAACACGTAGCAAGGCAACTCATGCCTTGATGGGCCATTCGACTCGATCGACGGACAAACGGATAGGCCACAACTCCGCGCTCTGCGCGGTATCGGCGACTGAGATGGCATTGTCAAGGTGTATGCCCATTGCCTTGTGCAGGTTTCTGGCAACCTCGTCAACCTTGTCAAGCTCCTCTGCTCCAGGGACAGAATAGAACTCGAAGGTAGGCCCAGCAGTATGACCCTCGTCTTGGAGTGGCTGTTTGGCCATGAAATAACCGAGAGGTCCGGAAATGTTCAACATAAGTGCATGAACGTTGCGGTTGAGAGCTTGGCGAACGGATGGGGAAGAAACATCCCAGGTTTTCTGCGTGGTGATCAGTTGGTAGCAGAAGGATGCATTATGAGCAAGGGCGAGCTGTGGAAGAAGACTGCTTTACAACCACTGATACCACAGAGGGGAGGAAATCGCTACCTGATACACAAAGGGGAAGTTCCGGTAATGTTCCGTGGTAGGAGAATGAGGGACAGGCCAACAGTCCCACTCGACATGTTTCCATAGTTCAAGGAACATCTGGTAATGTGCTTCTTCGGTGGAGCTGCTGCCTTCACCTTGCTCGACAATAATGTCGAGGGCTGCGAGAGCGGATTCCTTGTCGGTGACCTGAATCATATTGGAGGCGAAGAACTCGTTGGCGGAAAATTGGAAGTCTTTGTTGCCCCAGTGGGTGAGTCGTGTAACGTCTGGGTCGCGCCAACAAGAATGAATTCAAATCGGCTACACAGGTAAAGATGCATACCTCTTTTCAACTGGGCATAGAACTCGCCAATGCTCTTTGCATCACCCGCAATGGTACTCCTAGGCTCCTTATGCTTAGGAGGAGGTTGTCCTGGGGCAACTATCTCCGGTTCCCCGTCATCAAGTGGTTCGACGTATGGGGATTCGAGCTGACAATCGGCCGGTCAAGATGAAGTCAAGACGTTGGATCGATAACAATGAATTTACTTTCATGAATCTCTCAAGACTCCTTTTGTTACATTGCTCGAGCTTGAGCGGAATCCCGAACCAAAGGACTTCGTCATGTCCGTACTGCGCCAAGAATGCCTGAGAGTAGAGTCTAGGCCCAAGATGGCCGTCGTCTGACGCCGAATCAAGAGACGTAAAGACGTTGCCAGCTAGCGCTAGGTGTAACATCTCTTGCTGGACGACAACTGGTACAAGTGAAATGAGTACATGGTCTTCAGTTTTCGATGGATACCTACCTCCGATCCTGGCTCTCGCATTTGCGCCCTTTTCTCCCTTCGCACCATCGGTGCGGATGCTGTGCATCGCATAGAGATAGAGCTGGAGTTGCAAGTAAACCAGCAGGCCATAGCAAAACAGGTGAATAAATCAAACGAACAGGAATGGTTGCTAGTTCAATTTTGAGTGCCGTCTCGAGATTCTTCTTGACGTCCATTGGTGGCCACGACGATATGGGTCAGCAGGACGATGTGTTTCGGGGAGCGAGACGAGGGAGAGAAAAGACCAAAGAAGGCTTTATGTGAGGGAGAGTGGACGGACTTTGAGACCGGGTTAAACTGGACATGCTGCACATATGACTGGCTTGTACTAGTATTGGTCGATCTCGGAGAACCAGATACACTTTCCCAAATTGGTCTTACATAATAACCAACAACTGGTTCGTCCCAAGACGACCTGGCTCGTCAGAACCACTGACTCGGACGAAAATGAGAACCGACCAACTCATGTGCTCTCTCAACGGGTCTCGGAGATACCCAGGGAACGGCGTATAAGTACAACTAGGTATTTCGATTTACTCACCCTGCCTGACTCTCTGACTCGTCATGGCATCTTCCGCTCAGGATAAGAAAGGACTTCTAGCGCCGCCCAATCCTAGCGAAATATCCCGCGTAAAAATATTTCCTCCTATCGGTCTCGCAAGGGTCGGGGACTCTGGCTTCGACAATGAGTCTGGGACGCCAGACCCGGACACTCTCGAGTACTTTTTCCCTCCCGAGGTTCCGGGAATAGAAGAAGTACAGCCTGAGGTGGGCCCGTCTTCGGAATCGTAGAGTCGGAGACAAAATAACCTTGATACACGAAAGAACTTCAAGTTTAGAGAGGATCCTGAGAAGCGCGCAGAACGCGTTGCGCGCAAGGTATGTCTTAATTCTAGTGGTCTCCCACCTTCTAATCGAACGAAACACGCGTCGACAACGAATCTAGGTCAAAGCGAACCTTACAGACCTTGCGCAGAAGGTCAGCATGATCTCCTCTCGACCCGGGTCGATCACATACTAACATGATGGCCATCCAGCACAATCTTGATCTACACGACGCGGCGGTAAGCTAGTCCAGCGTTCCATGCACTCTCGCCATGCCTCGATCACTGACGCCGGCGCGATCAACAGGACCGACAGGTGCCCATTCTGAATGGCAAGGTAGGCGCCGTCTTGTATACTCAAACGCTAGCTGACAGGGGGAATCTGCAAAGTCGTTGAATGAAATCGAGGCCCACGTAAGTCTTGTCCTGTGTTCCCTGCATGCTTGACCTGGTTGAACGCATACTTACATATCTCAAAGCTCACAAAGGTGTTCGATGACCATCATGATCGCATTAAGCGCCAGGTGAGTTCAGTCCAGTTCTTGTATTCTCGACCTGAATCGAGCAACATCAGGCGGTGCGCTTTCGTGTCTACGCATACGACAAAGACGGAAAAAACCTTGGGGAAATCACCGCACAGGATGGTTACACACTCACATGGACTGTTCACCTCGCAAACCATAAGTCTTCCTGGAGGATATTTCGGGGTACGTTCGAGGTAATCTCAGAGCATCCGTGACCAATGCTTCTACAGGTATTGGGGAGGAGCAAGAACTTGGACCTGCTGGCCCGAGAAACCCGGAGGTTCAGGGTGATCTTGTACGTAAGAGGACTTGTCGTTCCGAAAGTAGACCTGACTTGTGCGGTAGAAACCAGAACAGCGTGATCGATTGATTGTTGATCCTGGGCCGAGAACTATATCTTCTCCAGATGTCGACACCGTAGTCGACATATCTGGGACGTTCTATGGATCACGTCCGAGAGCAATCGACGTTCACCTCGGCCAGCTACGTACCAATGAACAGGGTCATCTCATTTTTATCAGTGGCGCTGGTTATTCGCGAAGCACTAGTCGCAAATTTCCTCACGCTGACATAGTTAGCGGGTTTGACAGCGCCGACTGGATCGATGACATATCTGATGGTTGGGCCAATGTTGTCGTTAACCACAGTAACCTCAAGGCTCCGTAAGATTTTCTACGCCTGATCTTTGGGTCAAGTTAACGACCGCTTCTAGGATCGAACCATCCTCCAAGGCGACCGTTGTGAGCGCTCCCCCCAAATTTGCATGGGGGGTCAGGTCGCCCACCACATGGTTCGATACCATCGAAAACATATACGCCAAGCAGTCAGACCGATGGGTAGACGACGAAGGCAAGGGTGTGAATTTCGACCGACACATATGGCCAGTTTTGCAATCGGCTTATGCAATTTCCTGGACAAACAAGGATGCTTTTACTGGGCATGGCTCGTCATTTCATCTGAATGTATGGTGTGTTGAGGCTGATGTCTTTGATTTTGTAGGTATATCGGGCAAGGGAAATTTCATGGACATCAAAGAGAGGCTCAAAAGCAATGGACCAGAGAACAAGGTCTTCCGTCAAGCCGTATTCAATCGCTTGCGAGCACCGGACAACACGGTGTTAACACAGGCGACCACTCAATACATGCCTCGACTTTCCGGAAATGCGTACGCATTGTCTCACCCCTCCAACTTAAGTACATCTGACCTTGAGTCACAGCGGGCATGCGATCGAGCCTGGAATTAGCATTCCGTTCTGGTGGGATGAGCCTCCTATCGAGGCCTTTGCCGCTTTGACTGCCTTGCAATATGAGCGCTTTACCCTTTGGAAGGACGGTCAGTTCAACGCGACACCAGTACCTTGGGAGGGAAAAAAGGAGTTGAAAGATATAGAGTTGAAGTACCAACCGCTGTGCTTGACTCTGGCCGCTCTCGACCATACGATTGGAGATCCCCTTTACCCAGGAATCGAGGTGCCGTGGGTTACAATATTACCCAAGACCTATGTCCTCCAGGTGGATACTGATGAACATCGTATCGATCCGCCGTTCCGCATCGATCACGACCGCATACTCCCTGGGTATATCACTCGAGGTCTCAGCATCCCGTGGCAATCTGACTTTGACAATTGCCACACTCACTGGTGCGTCACCAGCATTTGATATCACGATGACTGTTCAAATTAACGTTTGTACTTTGGACAGGTGGCCATCCATCAGGGCGGACGACGTCATTAACGAGAGGTTCTTCGAAGGGAGCGAGATTTCCGAGAAAGACTTCATCGACAAAGTTCTACCACACCGCCTGCCTTGGACTCGTGGACTCCGTTTTTCTGTCGAGGGTAAGCACCGACGTTATGGATCTGTTGTCGCTCTCCTTGTCTCAACGAAATCGATGCTAGAAACACGCGATTACTACCCTGGAAGCACTGATATGGTGAAATACTGGCCCAGGCTTGGATTTACTGTGAAGCACCCGAACAAGAAGATCAAACGGCAAAACAGGGAGGGCAGCAATCCTGTTTGGTTGGAGACGGAGCGCGAGAAAATCGTGCGGAAGGACAAAACGACCCAGTTGCCTTTTCAAGTTCAGTTGGAGGAGTCCGATGATCGTCAAGGACTGTGATGTCCCCTGTGTTCTCTTCATGCCTTTCAGTTCTCTTGCGCCTTTGTAGAATAAAAGCTGTTGTTCGTCACCAATGTATCATTGCCTGGTTCGAGGTGTCAAGAGACATGTTCATACAGTTCGACTGAAGTGTGCACCTGTGGTTATACCACTTGATCAACCTGAGCGGATGATCGGAATGTACCGTATCCGCCAACTAGTAACTGCAAACCAAACCGGCTTGAACTGCCAACTTGAACTGCCAGTTCTGGAAGCCCTTCAAGATCTACGACGACGGAGTCAACTTGAATGGGTGCCTTTCAGTGTGCCTGCTGAGTGGAGTTGCCCACTACTCGGTTACGCCCATCATGAAGGGGTGAATGGAAGATGTCAAAGACGTACTAGGTGCTCCTCGCCTCTCAGGCTGTGTTCCGCCGAAACCCTTGAAGATCGATCCGCAGTGGGAACTCATATGTGCATCATGGTCACTACTTCCCGTCTAACTGCGACTGGAGTACCCAAAACAGCAGTCACTTTATTCTTGATCAGGATTTGAATACGCCCGTTCAACACGCAGGTCTTCTGATCTGGTGATAAGATAGGTTTGACAGAGGTCATGGAAGCCGCTTCCTGAGATGGACTTCATGTCTCTTTGAACTTGAATCATCCCTGCAAGTGCGATAGTGATGCCCGCTCCCAAATCACATTACGCACGGAACTCCGACTTTGCATATGTCCTTGTATGTGGAGTCAGATGTTGATGTGGCAGTCGGTTGGTAGAACCTTGTCTGCCAGGCGCAGTCGAGTCTCGACCGATCCCGATTCTCCGAACTTCTGCCTGGGACGTGTCCGACTCGGTCTGGATGCCAATCCCATCATCCCATGATACGCTGACACGACAGCGATCATATTACGTCCATTCGTAAAGCACGAGAATTATCAGGAGAATTGAAAAGATTCGCATTGCCTCCTGTCCTGGGCAATTACCGGCCGCATGATTGTAGCGTGTTATCACTGCCATGAGCTGCGGACTCACCTGCCAGTGAAACGTGGTTCATAGATAATGATGCTACCGTGCTCTGCTCACCCAGGGGCCATATTTTCAACCCGGGCGATGGGATGCGTTCAGGTTCTCGTCGTATCGCAGTATGTACTAGGAACACATGCCAGGCCAATCCGACTACATAATAGTAGCGTACATCTCATTCTTGACACCGATGCGCTCCGTGAGTCGTCGCGCCAGGGGGGGAATTCACGGAGATCGTGGATCACTCCGAGTCTGAAAGCCGATGGAGAAAACTCTGGCTGACAGGCCCCAAAACAATCGAGTCACGGTAAGCTTGGCGAAGACCAGCATGCTGTGCGTTACATACCTTTTTCTCCTCTCAATGTGATTCCATGGAATGCTACAATGTCTCCAAATGTTGCGTTGTATTCGACTGTCTGCCCTCTCGCAACGAATCCTAGTTCACGACGGTTGAGATAACACTCGAGCTTACGTTTTGGTTACTCGCCTTCAGTGGACGCGGCCCCACTCGTGTTAGTCTTTGTGAAAAGGAGTGCCTCGATGTACTTTGGATCCGATGAATTTACGCCCACAAAGGCTGCGATGATTCGCTCATCCTCTGGTAGGGATTTGGTCAACACTGCGGGAAAGACACAAAAATGAAATTCGACCCACCTTCAACCTTGATAGTTTTCAAATACTCTGTTGTTCTGCCGTGCAAGATGCGAAGCGAGTCCACGTCACTGCTCAGTTTGTAGATACTCTCGATGCCGACGAGGTATTCGCGCGTATTTTGCCCTTCTGTAACTACTTCCGAGTACACGATAATTTCCTTGATTCCCTTGATATCTAGTGCTGTAGCCGACGCTCCAACTATGCACGATGATTTACTGTCAGTCTTCGCACGGTATGTTTGGTGATTGAAAATTGTGGTCTCACCTATATCAAGGTCATTGAACGGGGCGACGCGCTGGGTCGGGCACACATCGAAACTGGGGAAGGGAGCGGAAATTTTGACGCCTTGAGTCTTGATAATAGTCATGTCGTATTGGTGGTTCGACTTGAGCTACGCCCCGAATCAACTGGCTCCTTAAGACGGTGTTTCTCCGCGGAGAGGGAGCAAGCCTGTAAAAGGATCTACAAGAGAAGGAAACATGAGGGCAGACAACTCAGTCGACATACCGACCTTCATACATTTGATCGGCATTCATGGACCAGTGACATGGTATCCAATCATCTCTTGTCCATTTCCAAAGGATTCGAATCTCAAACTCGTTCCATCAGAATCTTCCCCGTGGTATTGGCCATGTAGGGTAAAGAGGAACATCTCTCCCAGATATTAGCTAATTTCTTTCTTGGAATGCTTCAGCCTATCCTGTCAGTCAGGAGAATTTTACTTCAATGGGATACAGGCACCTACCTAGAGTTCGAGTCGGCAAGGGAATCGAACAATTTCTAGACCCTAAATTAGAATTTGACCTCATGACTCTGACCGGAACTCGTGGCCGATACATTACGTTTGCCTGAGTTGGGAACCGAACTATCGTCTAACCACGAGGGTTGTTGACTCTGAGAAGCACGGTGTAACACCGACAAGACAGCTCACCGCTGTATCTTACGTTTGCCTCCGTGTGCCTAGAAAACCTTTCTCAACCGCGCTCCAACGAGCCAGTTTGAATGGACACGCTACCACTTTAGCACCGAGGGTTCTGATGCACATGTAGAGTGACGAAAATGCATCAGAATTGAAAGACGGCTGCGGTGTTGATCTGGACCGTGTCGGTTTTCTGCGAGACGCAACAAAACCTTGATGCAGATGGACAGCGGTGGCAATGCGAGCTTAGTCAGCAGGCAGAGCCAATCAACTGTGTCATATCGTCTCAGAGGGAGCTCTGCGCCTGCCGTCTCCAAGCTCGATATTTGTATGGCACTTCAAGACTGCGGGTTGGCATAAACCACATTCATGGCCTGGCAGTGACGTTGCTTTGGATATTGTTTCCCGAGACTTCACCTTGGCATGTAAACAATTTGAGAATGACTCTAATAGAGTGGTGGTATTTCTTTTCATTACAACAGCGACAGTGCTGACATTCGAGTAACGCTGACTGCGCAGATATTCTACTCAACTATGCTCGAAACAAACGCATGACGTGAGTTGTCCAATTAGTTGAGACATCACACATTTTCCACATAACGTGTCTGAACGCCAAAAGTAACCAAGCGACCTGAGGAATGTATTTTAACACTCAACATGGTTAACTTCTCTGTGCGAAATACCTTCTGCTCCTCTCAATTTGCTGCCTTGGAATGCAACGACGTCTCCAAACGCTGCGCTATAGGTGTAGGCTGTAGGCGAAGTTGGGGCATATCCTGAGGGTGATGTTCGCGGGGCTGAGAAGAGACCGGTGCTCTAGTCAAGCACAATTTACTTACCTTTGGTTTCCACTGCCCCGGTTTTCAGGTTGGTCGTAGTGAAACGAAGTGCCTGGATCTTCTTTGTTGAGTCCCCTTCCGTTACACCCACAAAGGCCGCGATAATACGTTGTTCACCTTGAAAGAGATTTGTGGTCAACTCTGTGGGCATCTCGAAATGCAACATTCCACTTACTGTCCACGCCGATTGTTGTCAAATGTTGCGTTTTTCTGCCATGCACAACTGGCGGTGACAGCGTACCGCCGTCTAACTTGTAGATAGTCTGGATGCCGACGACGTGATTGCCCTGCTCCGCATCCTGCACATTGTAGATCTCGATCTTGCTGATTCCAACAACGTTCAACGACGAAGGTAACCCCCCAACTATCGAGGTAATTCAGTCTCCAGTCGATGTGTCCAGGAGAAAGAGCGTGGCATGACTCTCACCTATCTCAAGATCATTGAAGACAATGTGATGGTCCAGATCCTGGTCACCGCCAGGGGGCACGGAATCCGGGACGGTGTCGGAGACCTCAATACCTTCAGTCTTGGCGATAGTAAACATGTTCCTTCAGTGAACTACCAACGCGCCCGCGTGAGAGAAATCCTGGCTTTTATATTTTGGATGCATGTTTTGCAATTGGTTCCCCGGCCAAGGAAATGGAAATGGTACTTAGTGGAGGAAACGCAACCAAACATCAAGAATCGTGTATCATGTGGCTCCGACGGTTAACAACGACCCGGTGGCACCTGACAGAGTTATCCAAAGATCATCCATCCAAGTAGGAAGAGGCCGCGATACCGCCGATTCGGCCAAATCAGTTCAATTCTCTGAACGAGAAAACGTATTTTGGTACGTACGTTTTGGGGTGCTTTGATCCCTTCGTCCGCTAGCTGTCAATTTCGGGACTCCAATAGGACGAAGAACGGTCATGACCTACTTTGTGAGATCAGGATAAAAGTTCTTTCAAGTTGTACCAAATTGGGCACCATGTGGTGTTCGATTGAAGAAGCCAGTTCGCAGTCGGACGTTGGTGAAGCAAACCGAGTCAGAACTGTAACTGTGCGATTACATAATATGTAATGGGTGGCTGTGTGGACAACGATCATTCCCTTCTTGAACTATCACTGGCAGAGTCTACCACTAAATGGGCAAAGTCCCAGCTCCCTAACTAACAAGAAGCTACCTCCCCTTTTCGCTGCTGATACTCCGGCTCCTATACTAGTCTGGTGACCAGACCATCCATGGACCAGACAATGGGCCTCATGGACGAGTTGGCCACTAAACTACCCAGGAAGAGCGTACTCAATCCAAAAGCAATCCAAACCCATTGCATGCGATACCTATGGCCTTAAGGCGCACCGGAAGGATGTCATCAATGCATGTTATATGAACATCCATCGGATTTGGTGCATTTCATTTACATGCAGTTTATTCGTCAGGCTGAGGAGTATATGTCCGTAGGGCAAAGGTATACATCTGCTTCGAGTCATGTCTCGTGCTGGATAAGTCTCGTCTTTACGTTACAACGTTTTGTGGATGATCTATCACAGGTAAACCGCAGTATGCCTGGACTGGGCGAGTGGAAGCAGGCGCAAATAAAAGAATGGTGTGGAAAAGGGAAGTGTATGGTCAAGAAGACAGGCCAGTGGGGTGGGCAGAGTGGGCATAGATTTTTTAGGCGCTTGTGAAGTTTATGCACTCCGCTGTGGTGGGCCGACTCGGAATAGCATCTGTAATTGTCACCACCTTTGTGGTCTTCCAAACACCGTGCTGTGACGATCGTTAGCAACTGACAAGTGGAATCACTTGAACTGTGAACACCTACCTGATGTGTGGGAGAGACCATGTTCGACTCCTCGAGCCCATGATGCTTATCAATCTTGGGGATGTTGGACATAGGCGAAGTTGCACTCGTGAACAGGTCACCACCGGCATCGTGCGCCGTTGGTTCACCCCGAACATACGCTCTGACATTTAAGTTGGCGAGAAGGGTGTTACAATAGAGTGGGCAAAGCGGAATGATAAACACTGTGGGGAGCAAATTTGATGGGAAGACATGCAACTACAGTGACGAAATGTCGAATCAAGATAAACATGCTAGCGGAAAACGGAACGTACCAGGATGACGGACAAGAGAGCGAACAGGGTCGTCCAGATCCCCGTATTCACCGCAAACGCGGTGAGACGTTGCAAAACGTGTGCCGAACTTGTGCGCCAGCATTCATATGCGTTCTCTTGTTAACATGACGCATAAGCAGCGCGTACTCACCTTGAATATCCAGTGGCTCTCCGCTTGTGGATAAGCAAGAACGTCAGGAAAATAGCGATCAGGACGTCTCCTCCAGCGGCCAGAGCAAGACATACAGTGGCAAAGCTCTGTCCACCATATACTAAGTACTTCACTTCTATATTTGAAGCATATCCTCACCATGAATCGATTGCTACTCAACACAGGGAGTGCAACAGCCTGTACACTACTGGAAGCAGATAAGAAGCATGTATGGGCCACTGCAGTCGGGAAAAAAGGTACAAACCCATCCGCACTATACAGCGCCTCGCAGACATAAACTAATTTTTTCAATCATCAGCACATACTAAGAATACAACCAAGGATAACATACTGGTAATGAACACTGATATTTAGAACAACCCTATTAGACTTCAGTCCCAAGCAAAAGTTTATCAAGTCTTACCAAGCTGGACGACGGCAAGGACAATCTACGTTCACGGAGATGAAGCAAGGCCTAAAATTCCTTATGTGTACAGGGTTCTTACCCATATGAACGGCACAACAATGTTCTTGTCACTGACTGAGTGGCTGTAAGAAGATAGGAAGAAAAAATCTGGGATGCGAAGCGCACAAAGGTAGATTCGATAGACGAAATAGCCTTGTGTCATTGCTGCAACTAGCACCTGAATGATTTTAGCACTCATTGCGGACGCAAGAAGAAGTAGGTACCGTCAAGAGAGGCTGTATCTAGTACTTGTTGGCCGACCTTCCAGGAATTACAGATAGAACTTACGATGAGTTCACTGCAGAGATGATTAAGACGTGAGACATAGGATTCTGAAATAGTGGACAATAAAGGACGTACGGGGTGCCGTCCAGCATTGAAATTGGGTCCAACAGGCCAGTCATAAGATATTTGTATACTGCATAATAATATAATATGAATGATGCGTCCTTAGCGCTGTGCACGTCGAGAAACAAACCGCCAGCAACAATCAATCCTTCATGGGTTGTATTGAGTATCCTGTCATGAAGCGTCAACAACGGGGAGAACCCGAATAACACGTGTCATTACCATAACGCTGTCACCTGGTGAAGGATTGAACACCATCGCGCTAGAGTTGATTAAAGGTTGACTTACAAAATTCTTCATGCGCAAAGGATCATTCCGATAGCTAAAACGACATGTGAAGACGACGATCGTGTACAAGAAACGTGACAGTACTGGACATGATAAAAGAATCTGTCCGGGTGGTAAAGATGTGCCCGCAGTACACCTCGGAACGAACAGCACTCACGTTTGCACGCATGTGACACCATAAAATGCGCTGGATACGACAGCAGCGAAGTATAAGGAACCGTAGTACAGTGGTTCATTTAGCGGACCAACTTGAAGGAGGTTGGGTGGCATGACTCTACTTTGCTTCAGTCAGCAGGAACAGGGAATGGCGTTGAAAACGTGATGAGGACTGGAACCAATTCATATATATATGCGCACGGCGCCCAATGGATCATTTGACACTCCGGACACGATCGGATGAGCGATGGAAGCAAACGGAAACCGACGTATATTCAACCCAATAGGATCCATAAGTCAGGTTGTGGGCTGGATGTTGGGGGAAAAAGTCCGAATCGTTTCAGGCGAAATGCATGGGACACAGTCATGGGGATCACCGACGACTTTTTTAGAGGACCGAGTGGACATGCTGAGGGAGGGGTTACGTTTCAGGATATCAAGCACATGCTTGCATCACGGATTCCATGTTTTGCATGGCTCGTTGGTTCACGGGTGCCCAAACCAAAAATGCGGTTGTGACTTCATTCGACTGAAAATCGCCTTTCTAAGTGGTTACCGTGAGTTGTGGAGACAATTGGAATAGGGTTACGAAGGTGAATCAGACATGTCACGTCCGCACAGCTGCCACCAGTCTGCCACAGTGGCCGAGTGGAGTAGCTCTGGCCCTCTAGTTTGACCATGCTCGTCATGTTCACTGGCGAGACCACAAGTTTTGCAGCGGTCGGGCACATGTTGTCGCAGGTGCTACGGGGAAAATCTGGAACAATGGTTCCCCTGGTTCCATTGCTTTGACCAAGGGTACGGGGCCTGCCCTAAGTAATCGTGGTGATCAGCTCACCGGAAAATGTCGAACCCACCAACAACCACAGGCGAAAGAGTCGTCCAACAATACAGCGTAGGGCCCAGGTGGTCAAGCAGCAGTGCCGTCGCCGGTGGTGGCAGGCGGGAAGTTTCCGGTAACCAAACTTGGGGCGTGACAGTGCTCGCATTTAGTCACAGCGGCCAGTTACATATCCCGCGTTGCACATTTGCTGCATGGCAAGCCCCTTCCTTCCCACCAGGCGAAGAATTCGCTGGACAGCCTGATTGAATATCCCAAGCTGAAATTGCTTGAGACAGCATCACATCATCCCGATTCGTTCCGCCCGTGTACATTTCCAGGAGTCCCGACCTATTCACTGCTGGCGACGACCCAAGTCTACGGAGTCACGGTACACCGAAAACGACCCGAATAAATGACACGCTGTCAATGATTCAACCTCGGGCTGACACGCACACCGGCTGCCTGCTATGTAGCACATGGTCCCCCAATCGTCGGTACATATCCGACCTCAAACGATTCGGGATAGCACATGATCGCCCCTCCCGGGGTCACGTTGTCAGACATGCTATACACATAGGAACTTAGTCCTTATGGTTCTAAAGTAGCGCTACAAAATGCCAAGAATGCATGGCCAAGAGATCGTTCAAGGACTAGGCCAACAGGTGCAGTTTCTCCACTTTCAAAAACTCAACCCAGCTCACGCGGTCTCCGATTCCGTGGCCCGGTGGGTATCCGGGCACTTCATACCTCCGTCGTGTTCCGAATAGTCTACCACGATTCAGGTTCGTAAGATTCGACCAACTTGGATGCCGAAAAAACGCACCTGACATGTGCATCAATTTTGTCGCCCAACTTTCTTGGTCGGTGCTGGAGCCGCACGGGACCCGAGAGTCAACATAGTTACGTGTCACGATTTCACCCCGAATGTACGATCTAGCATTCAAATTGGCGAGGAGTGTGTTGCAGTAGACTGAGCAAAGCGGGAGACCAAACACAGCGTAGAGTGAGCTAATCGGATAAACGTGGAGCTATGATGTTTGTGTCAAGCTTGAAAAAAACAATCATGGCAAGCAGGCCAGTGATCGACAACACACACCAAGATGAGGGTAATCAGGGCGAACGAGGCCGTCCAGATTCCTGTATTCACTGCAAACACGGTAAGGCGTTGTAAAACGTGCGTTGTCCTCGTAAAATTCAGATACATTTTCTGCATGATGTGACACACAGGCGCTTACCCCATATATCCAGTGGCATTCCGCCTGCGAAGAAACAAGAACGTCAAGAATACGGCAATCAAAATGTCTTCCACCGCCGCAACAGAGAGAGTCGAAATGATCATGTTCTGTCAAGATCCGCCGATACTGAGGTCGTTGTCTGGAAACACGAATCATTTACTCACAATGTAACGACGGTCACGGAACTCGCTCAGCGCAGAAATGTGTTGGCTGGAAGCAGATAATAAACCAACGTGAGCAAACTACATCTGTACAAAGAAGTGAACGGACATATCCAAAGCATAGTGTGTTTTCGCTGTGATATCTGAGAATATAATGATCAACATGCACGGATACGCATGATTCAGACCGTGGCTTACAGGCAGAAGACACTGATATTCAGAACCCTATTAGACTTCAGTCTCTCGAGGGTGTGTGAAGTCTTACCAAGCTGGAAGAACGCCAAGGGAATCTATACGACAGGGTTTGAGACTGAGGTTTGCGATGCATGTGGAGTACTTACGAAGATCATCGGCGCCACGAGGTTTCTTTCGCTAACTGAATTGCTGTGAATAAATCGTTGGGCAGAAATGCCTACGAGAGCGCTACGCACAGACGTAGATTCGATAAACGAAAAAGCCTTGAGTGGGTATTGCGACTAGGGCCTGGATGATATGAATAAGTACCATCCTTCCGAGCACAGAATGAATCTGGGTACCGTGAACAATGTCTGCAGCTGCTACTTGTTGGCAGACTTTCCTAGGAAGTCAAGGATGACATACTTACAGTGAGTTCACTGGGGGAGAAAGATGTCAAGATGTGAAAAGATGTGATTATGAAAAGCAACAACTCACGATTCCCCGTCCACTGTTGACGATGACTTCAGTAGTCCAGCCATGATCATTTTATATACTGTACGGGACACGATATGAACAAGAATGTGATGTGCGAGTGCTGCGCATGCGAAGATACCGACCACCAGAGATAGCCAGGGCGTCGTGGGCAGTATGGAAGGCCCTGTAATGAGGCGTTAGAAGTGTTTAGAAACAAAAGCATGAGAACTGCGATACCATATGGCTGCTACCTGTCAGTGAGAAGAGCATCAAATCAAGACTCGCCATGTTCGTTACAAGTTAACTTACAAAGAATTTTGTGCGGAAAGGATCGTTTGGATAACTAAAACGAGGGCATATACGCTGGGGACAGGGTACGAGAAACGAGGATCATACTGGACATAATAAAAGAATCTGCCCAAATGGCCGAGTTGTTTCATCAATGCAATACTCTTTGAAACAGCTCGTACAGCACTCACGTTTGCATGCATGTGACACCGTAGAGGCCGGTGGACAAGAGGACAGAAAGATACAAGGGTCCATGCACCAATTTATAGAGAGCATCGAGCGAGCTGATGTCGGACATGATTCATAGGTGTTCGGATGCTACTTCAACTGGCTGCTGGAACGGAGAACTGGAGCTTGAAACTGTGACGGGGAGGCGGTGACTGGTTCATATATGTACCCACTGGCACCCACTGGCACTGGCACTATCTGAAACTTCGGGGATGTGCGGTCAAGGACTCGGATAGCAACCAGGCCGGAACATGATCGCAAGGCAGATTCCACCGAAACACCCTGTCTTGCAGGCTGGATGTTAAACGTTCGTTTCAGGGGGACTGTCGGTCAATGGGATTGTGCGTGAGATTAGTAAGTTATGACAGAATGGGGATCACCGGAGTGTTTTGAGTTTTGAGATGCCCAATTTGTTATGTAAATTGACCAGGGAAAGAAGTCAACCACCAGGGCAACCACATACCAAAACTGACAAATTCTGCAACCGTTGGGACATCCTGCGACATGACATGGTCCCGAGATCACTTTGAACGTATTACTCTGATACCTGGCCTGCAATGCAGAGAAGGTAGAAGATGCTAGAAATCCAGGGGGTACGCCGGACCACATCGCTGGGGAGTATGCTGGAAAGATTGATCGATCAACTTGAAGCACTCTCCAATCTTTTGTTCACTCTCGGGTACCCGAATTATGGAGTACAAAGGCGTTCCGGCCACTCCTTCTAGGTGTAATTGCCTGATCCGCGGAGGCGGTCGAACGCAGTCTGGTCGCCATTCCCTTCGAGTGCCTGGCCACGCGGTTGTCGCGTGTTGTAGAGGGAGAAGCGTGTCTCCGCAGTTTGAGTGGCGTACCCCGGGGCGGTGACTCACCAAGTTGTGGTATGCCGCCTGGAGCCAGGATGAGGCTGTGCCTTTAATGCTTCACTGGCAGTAACTGGGCCGTGTTTCAACGTTCTCTCTTGTGAGATAGTAATTCTCAATTACTTAATATGCAAGCCAAAATATTATCAACTGTCGCAGATGTCGTGGTGGACATCGCCGCAGGCACAACGCAAACCACCTCGATACATATATAAGGGCTTTAAGTGTATATCTGGACGACGCATTCGACGTCGCCGACGACTAAGTTCACCGCAAGATCGAAAAGAACCCGATGACTGAGAAAATCAGTAACTTACGGTACAGGCTCATCACGTTGACACGTACGCATCACATAACTGGTATCTCGTCCTCCCTCGTCTCGCGCCATGAGCTCCCTCAACCGCGCATCCTCCATCCTCGGAACAAATTCCACATCGAACGCTTTGGGGTGGAATATGATCACGGTCTCAAAACCAGCCGGTTCAACATCGATTGGCGCTTCGGCTCGTTGCAGGATGCGGAACGACCAGAGCAGCAACGCAAGGTTGATAAAGCGCGATCGGTTGGCGAGGTGTTGGCCAGGACATACTCTGTTTGCGACCTTAGGATGTGGATACTGTGAGACTGGGGATCAGGGGAAACCGGAATGCGACGTACCTTCGGCCGAAGCCGTACGTGTAGAAATGGATGTCTGTCCGTCCTCTGTGAGCCAACGTCCGGGATTAAATATCTCCGGATCTGGGAACGATTCAGGGTCTCGCGAGATCACCCTGTAGAAGGTATGAGAAGCAGTGCACTGTGTGACATGAAGGACGTACCGATGACATCCTAAGACAGTCGCGCCGGCAGGGATGCATCGACCCTTCTGTAACATCATGGTCATCAGAACCGCCATACATAGAAAAATACATACCCAGGTGATATCCTTCGTGGCACGGTGTGCAAACCCTGACACGCAAAATTTGAGCCCTGGGGCAAATCATTGCTAGAATATGTATAGTGGGAACCATACCAAGCGGTGTCACCGGCCTCCAGCGCAATGCCTCTAGAATAAATGCCTGGAGTTGTGGAAGCATATCCAGGTCTCCAAAGCTGAGCACTGAATGCCACGTCAGGAACCTCAGTACACTTAACAACAGATTCAACATACTTCTGTCCTGCCCAACCACTTCATCCAGTTCTCCTTGTACACACGCTTGTGCATCAGGATAACAGGCTGCCGCCATGATCATAATGATGATACCAGATGCAGTCTAATCGGTATATTGGAGCTCATCTTATTGCGCAATCGTGGCGGGAGCGTACGGTGTCTGAGCCCGCGTCAAAGAGGCTTCCAGCTAGATAGGCCATCTCATCTTCCGACAACCGGTGTTCATCGACGTGCTCCAGGAGGGTCTTTCCAGACGAAGGGCCAGCACAGCGCGTTTCCTTGGAACCACGTGAGTTTAAGCAAAATGACACGAACCGCGGAGTTGCCCCCCACGCACCATATCATTCCTGACTCGATTCAGCTGGCCCTGGAAGAGCTCAAGCTCGTATCGACGGAACTCCCTGAACTGTCGGTCATACCCAGGCACATATTTTAACCACGGGATACGATTCACGAGATACGACCCGGGTGTCAGAACGAATAGGAGGTCTTTAATCACCTGATGGACACCGGCAACCTCGGGATCATCGTTGGACGCCGGCGACGTTTTGCCATATGTCACGCGCAATATGACCGCGCTAGCATACCTAAGACACGCGCGCGTTTCGATCAGCCCACGAACACGCATCGGTGCATAACTACACAATGGGACCGGAAGGTTCTCCCGCATGGAAAGTTCCAAAAACACGTACCGTTGCACATGTTGCACATACCGTTTCGGGTCGTTCAAAATATCGACAATGACGTCCTTGGCAGTCGCTGCTTGAATCTCCTCGTACGTCGCCGCCGCCTTGGGTTGAAGGTGAGTATGCATCGTGCGTCTCAGTCGACGAAATCGTTCGCCAGCGGGCACGAAGAGGAGACGCCCCCCGCCGGAGAGAATCTCACCCCGCTGCGATCGATCTTGGGCGATCAACGAGCGATCCGCCTTCTTTCTCCATGATTTCGGTTGCTGCCTGTGCACAGGGGTTGTCATGTAATTGGGAGGACATGTCAACATAAAGAGACAGAGGCGTACGTCCATACGGCCAATGATGACGGTCACCTGGTTACCGCGCCGAAGAGATACGACGAGTCCATATTGTTCGACAAGCACGGTGATCCCGTGCGCAATACTAGGAAAGCAACAAACGGGTTCAGTTTCACCCGAGAGCTGGCCCTTAAGGGGTCACAATGGATTGGATGAGCACACTCACTGTTGTCTTGGCAGCGGGTTCTCCCAGAACCATGTCGCAAGTGGACCCGGTAGTAACGGAACGCCGTTTTTGTGCGTAGGACTCCAAGGAGTTTCCTGGAGAGGAGGACAAGCACGGTCGCAGCAGCTACACTACCAGCGAGGTATTTCCAGGGGAGGACGAGGGGCTCGATGCCACACTGTTCTCGTGGAGCATTTCTGTAACTGCGGGTTCAAAGAATCCGGGTCGGAGCGACGAGTGCAAACTGAGTATACGACTCGGAGTGAGTTTAGTACCTCTGTCAGGACTGCCATAAATCAAGCTTGAATGGCGCTTCATATTATAGGCCATGCTGGCTACATAATCCAGGCACGAAGCCATAATTAAGCGGATGGAAGCAACTTCGTCAGCGCGGTAGTATCGGACGGCTAGCCCAAAAAGAAATAACACATTTTATTGTTGACCGAATAGCAAAAAACATTGCCGTCGGAGGTCATTACGGATCAGCGAAAAGGCCTCGAATCCGTGGCAATCGCCTCAACGTTTCCAGTCACCTAACAATCAAGCATCATTTCGGTGTCCTAGGTATTGATAAAGACTTGTACTGCCTCAAAGTCCGTACTCACTTAGTTGCCGCACAGAGTGAACCAAGTTGTATACACTTGTTGCGATAACCTCACCCGTTGGTCGTGACCAGACAAATGCCAGTGTGAACCCCAGTTGATTCAGAGTAGCCGAGGCCGAAAAGGTAAGCGCCGAGTTCGGAGTTACAGCTGCTGTTTCCCACACTACTAATTAAGTACCATGGCGTCCGAGTCACTAGTACTGCTAACTTCTCCCACTTGTCCGCATCGCCCTAGTCGCTGATCGGCCCAAAAGCAGTGCACTCTTAGTCATTCCAGTACTACCGGCATGATGCCGATGCACTTACGAATGTAGACGAGATCAAAGGATCACGTCCTCCACATCAACATTACGAAAAGGACGGTAGGATTACGAGGCCGCACGGCAGATAATGGCCGGCTAACTTAGCGTGCAGGTGCATATATAAGATCCCTCACGGTGCGGCTGGTCGGTAACATTGTAAACCTCATCCCATTGCACTATCATGACAACTTCTGTTGCGCCTGTACTTGTAGTAAGTCTCTGACTCGCGATCCAACCGATAACTTGAATGCTAACGTGAACTTTGTATCATTGATATATTAATAGGTTGGTGCTGGGCCATCCGGGCTCGTCGCTGCTCTCACATTGTTACAGAATGGTATCCCCGTTCGCATCATTGCCAAAGAACTCGAGCACAGACTCGGCCAACGCGGGAGCGGAATCCAGGTCAGCCTTGATGGAATGATCCACATACTTGGCATAGATCGCTGACGTATCGTTGTTTCCATAGGCCCGTACCTTTGATGTATTCCACTTTCTCCGCGTGTTCGAGATCCATCAGAAGGTTAGGACAATGCTTCCTGTACGGGAATACAAGCCTGGCACACTCGAGCCTGTCAACACGTTCACCATGTTCCCTCACACCGACCCAACGCCTTTGATTCCTTATGAAAGTGTCCTTCAACTCTCCCATGACGATTACTGATTGTGCATGTTCTGTAGAATAATCCAAGGTTCATCGGTCAAAATGTGTCGGAAGCCATTCTACGTTCTCACCTTGAAAAGTACGGTTGTTCCGTCGAGTTGGGAACGGAGCTCCAATCGTTTGAAGATGATGGAGAGCGTGTACTCGCAAAGTTGATAAAGACCAAGCACGGCGAAGAGATCTCTGAGACATTTGGGGCTTCATATCTTATCGGGGCCGATGGTGGCAAGGGTGTGTAACTCAACAATTTTCGTTCCATGCAATGAATCATGTCTCTTTGCCAGGTGTCACTCGGAAACAACTTGGCCTGTCATTCCTCGGAGAAACTAGGCAAGATTTTACCAGTGTTATCGGGGATGTTTGCGTGGAAATCGAAGGACTTGACAGAAAGGTTGGTTCAACGTCTTTTCTACGAAACAGACTATTCTTTGACAATGCATCTAGCACTGGCACTGCTTCGGGGACAGATCGTCTGACTTGTGAGTTGATTTTTTCTTCGAGCTTTTCTTCTGCACTGTATCTAACCTTCGGGAAGCTTTTGGCTTCGTCCAGCGGATGAGATAGCTCCGGATGGCTTCCAGGTCATGATCACTATGAAAAACTATGAGCCAAAGCAGCTCCTCGCAGACCACACGTTGATTGTCAAGTGCATGTCTGAACTTACAGGACAAGAAGTTCACCTTAGGAAGGTTGTTGTTCTTGCAGAGTTCCGGTAAGTCAGATTATCGAGCCAGGTTCACGGATCTTCACGACTTTGGACAGGCCCAACATCAGGATGGCCGACAAATTTGGCATCGGCCGAGTGTTTGTTGCTGGGGGTGAGACAACCATATATTCTTTCCTTGCGCTCGCTGATATATGTATATATTGTGCAGATGCAGCCCAGTATGTCGATCAAACTGTTTTTACAGGCTTCGCCTAACCTTGCTTCTCAGTGTTCACAGTCCAACGGGCGGTCAAGGTCTGAATTCGAGTGTCCAAGATTCTGTACGTGCCTCTGAATGACACGCTCTCCACGACTGACACAGTCGTTTCGACAGCTCAACCTGGCATGGAAACTCTCCCTAGTCTACAAGGGTCTCGCTCCAGTCACGCTGCTCGATTCCTACACCACAGAGCGTCTTCCAGTTATCGCCGAAATGCTTAACCTTACCACCGGAATCTTCAACCACCTCCGCTCATCAGTGTCGTTGGAGGCCAGCATGAGGCGCGAAAAGAGGATGGACATGCTTGGTGTGAATTGCCGATCGAGCCCGATCGTGCTGGACGAGTTCACCCAAGGTGAGCCTGTGAGTGCCTACGGGATGTTAGAGGAGGGGGTGTTGGTGGCGGGAGATAGGGCCCCGGATGCGCCAGAGTTGGGGGTGGTCGCTGCGCAGGCGACCCACAGAGCGGAGACGGAGACGAGGCTGTTTGATGTGTTCTGCCCGGTCTACCACACCGTGCTCGTGTTCGCTCCGGATGTGGTGGCATCGGCGGACGTTCTCGAGGTGCTGAAGAGGTATCCTGGGGATGTTATTCGACCAGTGATCGTCCTTCCACAAGGTTCTGAGGTGACCCCTGGAGCACAGGCGGACGTCATCATCGACCGGGGTGGACATGCTTATCGGGGGTACTTGGCGGTGAAGGGAGAGAAGAGGGTGGTCGTGGTGAGACCTGATGGTGTCGTTGGTGCCATGGTACGCGGCGCCGAGGGGGTGGGGGCATACTTTGCGAAACTTTTTGTCTAGGAACATGACTTTCTTCATTATATACCGTAGTACAGTACTCATACTATCCATTTCGCTCATGATGGCTGGTTACGTGCACCTCACGCCACTTGTCTACATACAACATCCCTTTATCCAGATATAAAAAAAATCTATTCCCAGGTACATAGTGGAAGTGTAGAACATGAGGACAACTATTAAATGAGTGGAAGCATGCCCCCACACCGTGTTTCACCGTATTTAATTCAGGCGACCCGTCGAGTCATCAGAAGAATGACAAAAGTTAGTGAGGAAAATAGTATCAGGCCATTCAACTGTGTACTCCACGAGGACGCCATCGCTTCGTTTCGGCACCTTGCTACGTTGCGTTTACGGCTCAGCTCCCCATTCATATCGACACCGGGTGCCAACTTGAAAGATCAAGGGAACGCCAACGGAGTCCGCCGCACGTTGTGAGGATAGCAGGTATACCGTTCGAGTCTTTTCCATATGCGTTTGAATGCCTGTGCTCTACGAGTGGATACTAGGCGATGGCCAAGTGCTTAATGCTACTCCTCGGTTAGATGATCTGACGATCGAGCGAGCGACCCAGCTCGAAAGCCTCTCCGGAGTTCAGTGTTCCATGGGGTTGGCACGTACACGTCAAACACGTCCCAGGAAGTATGGTATCGATCGATTGCACCAGACAGGGTTCTACCCATTCATTGATTGCCATCAGGATCTGACTCCACAGACAATAGGGGTATAACTCGGAGCTCGGAGTTCCGCGATGTGGGGCATCACATCGAACCTGCAGGGATTCGAGTTGTTCGTCAGTATGTACGCTGTCATGATCAGATAGTGACACGAGGCCCCTCAAACGGCACTCTCAGAAGGCTTCCGTACCTTCTGTCAAACACATCTTGTCACCAGATCGGAAGACTCAAACCTGATCAAGGATATAGTGACTGCTCCTTTTTGGATGCTAAAGCTTCGGTCGCACTGGAACGAGCCGAGTCTACGCCGCATTTCCCACAGCAATCTCGCTCGATATGGCTCCATTCATCTTCATGGGGCTCAGGCTGCTTTCAAGCGGAACACGCGGGGCAGGAGCACGTACCGTTCGACATCTTCCATCCCTTCCTTCCGACTTATCAGCGCAAGCGAGTGGTGAGCGTCCGGGTATTCTCAAACCTTGACTGGCGCAATTGAACTGACAGTCACCTGGGCCTTTGTCTCTGGAACATGACGTCTTCGGAAGCGTGACTTACTGACGGGTCTGACGTACGTGCTACGGTACGTGTACCCACACCAGTTGGCAGTTCAAGTCGGTTTTGGTCCGCGGTGAGCATTCGGCGGATGCAGTAGACTTCCATCCACACTGCTCGAGCTGATTTGGTTACGCAACCATGCCGGGTGTAGACTTGTGTCAAACCGGATGAAAACATCTCTTGACATAATGATTGTGTAGGCACTGGGTGACGAAGAATCGCTTTCATTTCACAAAGGCTGAACAGAACGTAGTAGAAATCACGGTAGTTTGCGATCATTTGGCAGTGACCTCCTCAAAGGGCAAATGGGTCCTCTTGTCCTTGCGCACGATTTTCTCGCGTTCCGTCTCCAACCAAGCGGGGTCGCCACCCTGCCCGTTCTGCCGTTTGACCTTGTTGGTGTGCTTCACAATAAACCCAAGCTTACTCCAGTATTTGACCATATCTGTGGCTCCAGGGAAGTATTCGGCGGTCTCTAGCATCGATTTCATTAAGCCCTCGACAGCGACAAGAAATTCGGAACGTTGGTGCTTACCCTCTGCAGAAATACGAAGACCGCGAGTCCAACGCAGGCGTTTTGGCAGGACGGTCTCAACGAAGTCTTTCTCGGAAATTTCATTCTTAGTGAAGAACCTCTCGTTAATGACGTCGTCCGGCCTAACAGATGGCCACCTATTCGAAGATCCAAAGTTAACTTGAACAGTCACAACGAATCATGTGGCGCCGGTGACATACCAGTGAGTGGTGCACTGGTCAAAGTCAGATTGCCAAGGCAGGCTGAGGCCCCGAGTGAGATGACCAGGAAGCATCACTTCGTGATTGACACGGAAAGGAGGGTCGACACCTTTATCAGTATCCATTTCTAAAGCATACACTTCAGGTCTTCTTGCGACCCACAGCACCTCGATTCCTGGGAAGAGGGGCTCTCCCACCGTATGGTCGAGAGCGGCCAGAGTCAAACAAAGCGGCTGGTACTTCACCTCTACGTCCTTCAACTCCTTTGCCGCCTCCCAAGGTTCTGGTTCCGTGTTAAACGTTCCGTCCCTCCAAAGGGAAAAGCGTTCATATTGCAAGGCAGTCAAAGCGGCGTAGCGCCTGATTGGAGGTAGGGTCGCATCGGAAGGAAAATTAAGACCAGGTTCGATTGCGTCCCCACTATGGCTCAAGGTCAGATGTACCTAAGATGGTGGGGTGAAACGATACACACTCATTTCCGGAAAGTCGAGGCATGTATTGAGTGGTCGCCTGTGTTAACACCGTGTAATCCGGTGCTCGCAAGCGGTTAAATACCGCTTCACGGAAGACCTTGCTCTCTGGTCTTTTGCTTTTGAGCTTCTCTTCGATGTCTATGAAATTTCCCTTGCCCGATATACCTACAAAATTAAGACATTAGCTTCGACATAACAAAAGTTTTAATAAAATGACTAGCCATGGCCATCGAAAGCATCCTTGTTCGTCCAGGAAATTGCATAAGCCGAATGCAGGACTGGCCATATGTGACGGTGAAATTTCACTCCCTTGCCTTCGTCGTCTACCCACCCTTCGGGCTGCTTGGCGTAAATATCGGAGATGAGGTCGTACCACGTTGTAGGTGACCTAACTCCCCATGCAAATTTAGGAGGAGCAGTCACAACGGTCGCTTGGGAGGATGACTCGATCCTAGAATGGTTGTTAATACAAGTCATTCATGATACGGTAGATCTTACCCAGCTTCGAGGGCATCGTGGTTAACGACCACTTTGACCCAACCATCGCAGGTGTCATCGACCCAATCTGCACTGTCAAACTCGCTGACTATGTCAGGCTGAGGAACTTTATGATTAGTGACGCATTGCGAATAACCAGCGCCACCGATAAAGATAAGATGACCCTGTTCGTTGGTACGTAACTGGCCAAGATGAACAACGGTCTCCCTGTTTCGCGATCCATGGAATGTCCCAGATATGTCGACGACTGTGTTGATATCTGGGGAAGCTATGGTTTTCGGGCCAGGGTCAACAATCAGTTGATCTCGATCCTCTGGTCTCTACCGCACATGTCAGGTCTCCACTCGGAACTATAACTTATTTTACGTACACGGTCACCCTGGACGTCCGGATTTCTCAAAGTACCTGTCTTCTCCTCGTACATACCATGAAACAATTCGGAGGAAGCCTTGTGGTTTGCGACGTGAACAGTCCACGTGAGTTTGTAACCACCCTGAGTGGTGATTTCCCCAAGGTTTTCCCCTTCTTCGTCGTATGCGTAGACATGAAAGCTCACTCCCTAGCGGGTGCTTGATTCAGGTCGACAATGCAAGGTCAACTGGAGTGAGCTTACTTGGCGCTTAATGCGATCGTGATGATTATTGAGGATGTTCGAGAGCTTCAGACATGTAAAGTCGTATTTATTCAACCCTGTCAAGTGTACAGGGAAAACAAGACAAAGCTTGCCTCGGCCTTGATTTGCTTCAAAGACTTTGCAGACCCCCCGTCAGCAAGTGCTTGAGAATGTAAGAGAGCGCCTACCTTTCCGTTTACATCAGCCACCTCCAGGTCCTGTGGATCGCACCCGTGTCAGTGGGTTTCGAGTCGAATCGAAAATGCTTGACTGGCTCACCGTCTCGTCATGTAGATCAAGATTGTTCTGGAAGGTTACGGTGTTAGTATATGCTCGATCCCGGTCGAGACTATACTGGGCTAACTTTCTGCGCAAGGCTGACAAGCCCCGCTTTGACCTTGGGGTTGTTGTCAGCGCGTCTTTTATTCAAATGGAACGTGTCGAGGACACTAGATTATGCGTACCTGGCGCTCAACCCGTTCTGCACGCTTCTCAGGGTCTTCTCTAAACTTTCCATGCTATCGTGTACAAAGGTGATTAAGTGTCCGAGTCCATGATATCGAAGACGACCCACCTCCACTTCATCTCTTCCTGGAATCTCGGGAGGGAGAAAGTATTCGAGAGCTTCCAAGTCTGGCTTGCCATATTCAAGGTCGAACCCAGAGTCCCCAACTCTTGCGATACCGATGGGGGGGAATATTTTTACGCGAGATATTCTTTTAGGATCCAGAACTTTCTCAGTCTTAGTGGAACTTGATGCCATGACGAGTCGGAGGTTGGGAGACTAGATCGACTGAGGGTACCACTTAGTAGTACTTATAGGCTGCCCTGTGAGGGCCCAGAGTCCGCACATCAAGAGAACGTGCACGTTGTAGCTGGTTGGTCCTCATTTTTGTTGGTTCTGAGTGACATGGCACGAACCGAGTCAACGAACCAGTCACTGATTATGTAATACCAAACTGGGAAAACCCATATCTGTTTCTCAGATCGATTCAAATAGTAGGCAGTTCGTGCAGCGAGGCGAGGAAAAAAAAGTATGAAAGAGAACTTCATGTACATTGTGAATGGTTTACCGTCGTCGCTACTCCAACCGTCAAGGTCATCAAGAAAATCGAGTAGTAAATAAAGTTCCGTTAAATTTAGGGGCCTCCGTATGTGTACTAAATTAGGTGCATTCTGGCCCGTCACATCGACAGGGGAGAAGGAGATGAGATGGGGTCCAAAACCCTGGCAATAGATCGAGGCATATGATAGGGTTGGACAACCTGGGCCCTGGGCACAGCTGGAGATGCTCGAGGCAGCGGGTATCGCCATCAGGCACCACGCAAACTACCTCGCTATATCGCAGAGATATTATTACACAAGAACTCTAAATCTATGTCCAGAACGACCCATCCAAAGTCGACGACGACCCAATAGTCGATAGCAAGAATAACAACCATACGAGGGTATTCAATAACAAACCAGAAGCAAGCCTTGTCCTCCCGTTGTCTTAAGCCATCAACTCCCGCAACCGCGCCTCCTCTATTCTCGGTACAAACTCCGCGTCGAACGGTTTGGGATGAAATACGATCACCTCCTGGAACCCCTCCGGCTGGAGGTCGATCGGCGCTTCGGGCCGTTGTTGGATGCGGAACGACCAGAGCAACAACGCAAGGTTAATATAGAGTGATCTGTTCGCGACATGTTGTCCCGGACACGCTCTGTTCGCGTCATTAGATCTCACGCGCCGGGAAAGGGCGGACGCGACGTACCTTCGGCCAAACCCGTACGTGTAGAAGTGCATGTCTTTCCGCACCCGACCGTCTTCTGTGAGCCAGCGTCCAGGGTTGAACGTCTCTGGATCAGGGAACACTTCCGGGTCCCGCGAGATCGCCCTGCGGTGACAAAGAGGAGAACCATACAGTCAAAAAAAAGTGTGAGAGGGATGGCCCCATGCAGCGTGAAGGACATACCAATGACATCCAAGGACAGTCGCACCCTCAGGGATACATTGACCCCTCTGTAATATCATCATCAGAACCGTTGCAGATAGATCTAGCATAACAAATGCGCACCCAGATGATGTCTTTCGTCGCTCGATGTGCAAAGCCTGGCATCCAAGCATTGAGCGGTGCGACGCTTTGAGAAGTGATAATAGGAAACTTACCAAGGGGTGCAATTGGCCTCCACCGGATTGCCTCGAGCAAAAATGCTTGCAGTTGTGGAAGCATATCCATGTCTTCGAACGTGGGCGCTGGAAGCCAGATAAGGATCGCCGGTATTAAGTTACAAATGCAACGTACCTCTGTCGCTCCCAATCACTTCATCCAGCTCTTCTTGTACGCGAGCTTGCGCCTCAGGATGGCAGGCTGCCGCCATGATCATAATGCTGATACCGGATGCAGTCTGAAATAGTATAGTTCAGCTCATTCAACTGGGTATGGTGCAAGTGTGATAGGAACCTACAGTATCTGAACCAGCAGCAAAGAAGGCTCCAGCGAGATAAGCCATCTCATCTTCCGTCAAATGGTGGTCATCGATATGCTCGAGGAGCATCTTCCCAAATGACGGCCCAGCGTTGCCGGTTTCCTAGAATGACGTGCGCGTAAGCAAGGTGCACCCAAACTACAGCGCTACCTCTTATCCAAGACAATAAAAACCTGGCACGTACCATGTCGTTCCTGACGCAATTCAGCTGGTCTCGGAAGAGCTCACGCTCATATCCACGAAACTGCTTCAGCTTTCGGGCATACCCTGGCACGTATTTCAACCACGGGATACGATCCACAAGATACGTCCCGGGCGTCAATGCGGACTGGAGGTTGTCCAGCACCTTATGGATACGGACGACCTCTGGATCATCGTTGAATGTCGGCGACGACTTGCCATATGTCACGCGCAATATCACCGAGCTTGCGTACCTACAATGCGCATCAATATTTCCAGTCAACCCACCCCACCTCTCGACGTTAGTCCCACAGGAACACGCACCGTTGGGCATGCTGTATGTGTTGTTTCTGGTCGTTCAAAATGTCCATGATGACCTCCTTGGCAGTCTCTGTCTGAATTTCTTGATAGGTTGCTGCCGCTCTTGGTTGGAGATGGGTATGGGCCGTGCGTCTCAGACGACGGAACGTTTCCCCCGCGTGCGCAAGGACAAGACGCAGCCCATCAGAGAGGATCTCGCCCGCTGCGATCGATCTGGGGCGATCGACGAGCGATCCGCCTTCCTTTTCCATGATCTCGGTCGCTGCCTGTGGAACGGGGTTGTCATCTAAGTGGTCTAGATCGAACTTGGTGGGGTAGAGCGACGTACTTCCATACGCCCAATGATGATTACCACGTTTTTACTGCGTCGAAGAGACACGACGGGTCCATATTGCTCGACCAACTTGGCGAACCCATGTGCGAGACTAAGAAAGCAAAGAAGAACAAGCTGAGCTCCGGGCTCCAAAACTGCATTAAACAAGGAAACTCACTGTTGTTTTGGGGCTGGGTTCTCCCAGAACCATGTCGCAGGTGGACCAGGGGGTAACGGGACGCCAGTCTTGTGCGTCGGACTCGCAAGGTATTTCTTGGACAGCAAGATGATTGCGGTGGCAGCAGCACCAGCACCAGCAAGGTATGTCCAGGGAAGAGCAGATACTGCGACAGTTGCGCTGTTCTCTTGGAGAATGGACATTCTGTGCGATGTTGCGAGATTAACTTGATCTAGGTCGGTGCGAGTCGGTATACGAGTGAGTTGATGATCTCAAGTTTTGTAGTGAGTTTGAATGGCCCTTCTCCAGCCTGCCAGGCTACCCTATATACCTCGAACGGACCCGAATACGATGCCATGATTACGGGGACGAAGGATCTTTGGTGCGTGCGATCGCATCGGACGATCGGCCAGCTGAGTGAGAATAGCTTATTTGGTTCCCACTGTGGCCCAGAACTTCCATGCACGATCATACGCACTGCCGATGCTCGCGTGAGGGGCTACCGGCTACATCCTAGGCCTAGGGTAAGCAGAAATTGTCTCGTCATGTGGTTACTACTTACCAGTTACTGAAGAAAATCGATCCCAATGTAATCCACCTTGACTCAGTTTCGCACCTAGAAATTCCCACGCCTTCCGGCTGTCTCGTCTGCCGACACCGACTTGCATCATGATCTGCTACTCTCATCTACTCAAACCAATTACTTCAGTCCGCTCGCTCGCCCGCTCCCATCGTCCCCGGGCCATCGTCGGCTCACCCTCGGTTTCTCATGCACGTCCACACCTCTCCCTTGTCGAACCTCCAGGCCATCACACTGTAGTCCCTACGGCGAGCGTGTCTACGCTCACGTCGCCCACCCCACCGCGCTTGTCATTTTGCGTGCACGCAGAAGCACGCTTGCCTTACCCCACTGTCGTCCGCTCTTCCTTTGGCCTTTTCTCAGCCGCCATCATCCAGACCCTCATGTTCACGAATATACGAGCGCGCAAACACAATGCTGGGTATGTGCATCTCCCATGTATATCAACACTTCGAGCGGTCAAGTCCACGTCGGGGCTCGGCGCGTTCGTAATCGCTCGCAAGGTGGTATTGGGAGCACCTGTAGAGGGGGATTGCGCAGCAGTTGGTCGAAGCACGCCAATTGCGATTAGGCTCAAAGTTTCTTCCCATCAAATTCAGTCACCTTTCCCAGGCACGTCAGGAGGTTGACAAGGCGCCAAGATGACTCGGGTGACTCGGAGCAAAGAGACACTTTCGGAAACCTCCAAATACGGCCTTCAGTTGTGTGTCAGCACTTCAGCGCCAGGTGCCTTAAACGTCTAGTTGCGGGGCTATGGTACCCTAAGCTTATAATTGAACAGTTTTAGGCAGGAACGCTATTCCCGGCATAGTGCGTATCCGTACTATGTAACATTGCACTGAATCACTCAGATTTCAAGGGTATGCGCTTTGTGACAGATTTTAACCAGTGTGAATCAAGCCCGGGTTGTTGTACGCGACGGTATGCAAAGTCTATCCATTTTCTGATGAGCACGATACTGATGAGGAATTCGTTCCTTCATTACATATCTACACAGTCATCCTGTTAGTCTCGCCAGTTGTAAGGAGGATGATGCGCATTGCAGGCAGCCCTATTTAGCAACGGCTTTTTTTTGCTGGTATGTTCTCGAAGTCTGAGCTGTTCAAATTCAGGATCGCTCAGGACCATCTTCCGTCAAGCAAGCCTACCGGTCTTCTTTCCGCGACCTTCGTGGTAATGATCGGTCTCGACATGCACAGGATCCGGCAGCCTTTCTTCAGCTCGTGTATGTAAATACCTGCTATCCCATCATTTGAGTCCCACTTGGTCCTTGTTCACCATGTCTGATGCATGGACGCTTTAACAGACTTTCAACTCCAGCGATTACTGTTACTCGTCAACGGCTCGTGCTCAACCTTTGTGGACTACAAATGCAGCCACGTACCCCGCCGAGCTATTTGAGTTGGATGGTGAACTGAGATCTTGCAGTCCTAGATGACGAGTGGTGGCGACCCACAGATACTTTGTCATCTGAGACGGGAACGACTGACCTCGCATTAAGAGAACGTCCGGCATGGTAAGGATCATTTGTTTGTTTTCCCCCTAGATTAACGATCTGAGTCTCGTCTACTTGTATTGTTACCTTTCGACTCCGAGTCTGTTGACCGTCATGTGTAACTGTAGTGACCCCCCACTGCACCATATGGACTTGGGGATACATAATGCCAAGATTTGGCGGTAGCTACTAGCCTGACGTGCATGGCGAGCGTCCCGTCGGACCTTCTCCGTAACAATCGATCCATGGAGTCTTCGAACGTACTCAAATGAGGTGCGACGTGCTCACGGACAACGCAGTTTGATGCAGACGTTTTGTCCATGGGGAATCGACAAAAGGGGCAACAAATATTGATCCATGGTAACTTCAAGTTGCTACTTCATTGACTGCAAGGCGTCCAAGAAGTGGAGGCTAGTTAGAGGGCACCTGCGTCACCAGGTCCCGGACTCCCTCGTACTTCAAGAAAGTCATTAATATCACGAGTAATTTGGAACCCTCAAAGGGGACATGGCGATCAAAGTAAAACAAGTCCAGTCAGTGGAAAGAGTAGCGACTCACCCGGGCCGGGCGCGCTGGATGAGATGGAAACAAAAACAATTAGCCCATTGCAACAGTCATTGCCACAAAATGAAAACAAAAAATCAATTAGCCCACCGCGAGAGTCGAACTCGCAGACAACTTTGTGGTAAATCAAAGGGTGTGATTAAGCTAAGTGGGCAATGCACAACGATTAGAATTTTACTCATGACGAACACGTTGGGTGACAAGTGGAGGAAATAAAAACAAAAGCAATTAGCCCACCGCGAGAGTCGAACTCGCAGACCATGTGTTACCAACCGAAAGGTGAATAAGCTAAGTGGGCAATGAACAAAAGCTAGAATTTTTCTTATGACGGACATGCTGATTAGTAACAAGTGGATGACAACAAAAATAAATTGGCCCACTGCGAGAGTGAAACTCGCGACAATGGCTATCACTAGACCGTATGACTGAGCTAAGTGGACATTGAACACAGGCTAAAACATAGTTTATGACGGAAAGGCTCATGCCAAAAAGGTGAACGAGACCAAGCTCACTGCAAGGTGTCAATATGATATGTCCTTTCACATAGACCCAAGTGTGTGGATGGAGACACCTGCATGACCCCCAGTACCACCGCACGCAGTTCAACGAACTCCTTGTGCCGAATCTATATTCGTTCAGATATCAGAAAAGAGAATGGGAAGATGGTCTAACTTGAAGATAGTACTACGGATGTTAAACACAATCTTGACGATTGTGATCGGGAGAAGACGAACATGATGTACCTTATCATGAGATCCTATGCAGCTATACGCATTGAGTTGATGTACCGAGGTGCGAGGACTGCGCAAGAAATAAATACACAGGAAAGGCGAGGATTAATCCAAGTTTGGACGAGCGGTATTACTTTCTTCGACATTGGTCGGGGAGATTGTCTAGATGGTAGAACAACCGATATTCGTATCAGTGCCGGACTCATCAACGGGCTCTTGTCGATCGGCCACTCCAACAACTCGAAACGTTTTATTCACACAAGCACCAAAAAAGCGTCTTCACAAGACAAGGAAGATACGAGAAGAGATAGAGTCTCCCACAAGGCATAATCAGGCAGGTCCATGTACGTGAGGCCCGTCGCGTGATCCAGGGACAACTGGAATGCGTGTGGGGTAAAGAGGGGTGATCGAGCTCCGAGACACGACACGCGGCCTTTTGACGCATACACTCCGATTCGGACGCGTGGTCCACGGCCCGAGGCGAGGTCAATGAGGGTGTACGCGAGCGATTCGACGCCGTCGCGATGGCTGCCAACTAAGAACCAATGTCAAGCGTCCATTATTAAGCGTTTCGTGTGACAAGAGAACGTTGAACTCACGTTCTCCCCAGTGATGAAAGCCGGCGTCCCAGAGTCACCCTCGATCGGTTCCTTTGGGGAATGGTCGAGTGGATGTGCAAGCTCAAGATCAAGGCGTAGCTTGCCAGACCTCGGGAGATGAATCTTATCCGGTTTTATGCCCCAATGGGCAACACCCTTGTCGTGCATCTCCTTCATGATCCGAATTCGTTCTTGATCAGCAATATGAATGACGAGGTAGTTATCACTCACCAACTTGAACTTGACCTGCCGACCGAGAGTATAAACTCTAGAGACAGAAAGCGTCCTCCCGGAGCATACATTAACCCCAAGTTCACAGCCAAGTCGCTCACCATGAGAATATAAACTTGTAGGAACGACACAGCGTGAATATCTTGGAGCGTATTGTACGCAGCGACCTCGTTGCGAGTTCTTGCCGTGCTTTTAACACTACATTCGACCTTGAAAACGACTTGTCCGTTGCAAGCTTTGTCTTTACCAAGGAGAACGATGGCCGGGTGGATTTTTCACATTTCCAGCAGGAAGCACTTCCTGCAGCCTCTGATGCCAGCATACTGGGGGTCCGAGTTTATTTCGTACATCTTCGACAAGAGAGTCGACCTGTAATGCATCCTGGCACATCTCGACGGGCAAGGACCAAGGTTCACGTTTTGTCATTCCCATTCGCTGGGAGAGTCAATGAGTTCAGGTATGACAATTTTCAACCGAGTATCGTGACGTTACTTGCGCTCTAGATCGACACTGAACGCTAATGAGTCGGAGTAGGGCCATCCTCATGATTGTAAATGACCGTGTGATCGTGGGCCAGGTTCGACCATCGTTTGACGTGATGATCTTGGGAGTCCGTTCGGACGGGTCGGTTTAACAGTGGTTGCGTCGTATCCTACTAGTACGTTTGCTCGTTCCGCTGCAGTCAGATGTGATAAGTTTCGTCGGAGGCTTGTTTTTCTTCGTTCAGAGGCAGTACATGCACGAGTGCGGACTGACCTATTACGTGGTCTTGTCTTCTTGATGGTAATGGTATTTGTTGGCCCGCTGCATCGACAGACATGTTACCCTTTTTTGTCTCCGTGACTCGGACAAAGTGCTTAATACCGACCCGCCGCCGAGTCTGCTGTGCGAGACGTGTTCACAGCCAGCACAGCCAAATGACTCGGAGGAGGTGTCTTGACTTGGTCTTGACAGGGAAGTTCTCGGTCATGATGGAGAGGTCGGCCACATCTGTTTACACACTGGCAGGTTTACATATGTAGGCGCTTGAGTGCTCAGCGCTCCGCCCGTATTTGGAACGCACCATCACGATATCAGAACGATTATCTTTTGATCCAAGTCTCTTCATTGTTAAAACTTGTATTGGATTCGAAGTTGTCAGGCTACCGCCATCTCCTCTATTTCTGTGATATAGCAAAGGTCATCGTTCCTGAAACACTCGATGGTGATAATGACCAGAGCAAGGTGGGTCGCTGTGTTGCTTGCCTACCCTCTTCGAGTCAATCACTACAAACCTCTGTCGGGATGGACAGACTAAATTCCATGTTGAAATACCCAGTGGGCTTTCGTATGTATGCAGGTCGTAGCTATTTCTAAATACCTTCCGGACACGCTACGTGTCCATGGCGTTGTCTCGACGGGAACGAGCATCCGACAGCCCACACAAACTGAAGTGGACAGAGACTCCGTAGCTGAGTTGCGACCGATGAAACCAAGCGTCAACCCAAACTTATGAAATGTTCGACTGGGAGCCAAAATGACGTTTACACTTGCAGATGCTCAAGGCAGCAGGTATCGCCATCAGGCACCACGCAAACTACCTCGCTGTATCGCACAGATATTATTACACAATAACCCTCCGAGGGTATTCAAAAACAAACCAGAAGCAAGCCTTGTCCTCCCGTTGTCTCAGGCCATCAACTGGCGCAACCGCGCCTCCTTTATTCTCGGTACAAACTCCGCGTCGAACGGTTTGGGATGAAATACGATCACCTCCTGAAACCCCTCCGGCTGAAGGTCGATCGGCGCTTCGGGCCGTTGTTGGATGCGGAACGACCAGAGCAACAACGCAAGGTTAATATAGAGTGATCTGTTCGCGACATGTTGTCCCGGACACGCTCTGTTCGCGTCATTAGATCTCA
>JBBPOE010000254.1:0-35510 GCA_038091295.1 Tylopilus felleus | reverse complement strand
CCACACAAGGTCTCGCCCTCTACTTCTCAGTTTGCCATTGAGTGCCACTGACGAAGGTCTCTCCCTTGCTCTAGCCTAACAGCCAGCTCTTGAGTGAGTTTGGTCGTTTCAATGAGCAGCTAAGGTGGTGATGTTATTCTTCCCCCAGCCATTGTCTTTTCTTCCTCTTCCTTCTTTTCCTACGCACTAGTTGCGAAGGGCCACATCCGTGGCAACACCCGATATGGAATGCACGCTTCGTCCATTTGGCCACACAATGGCCAATTTGTATTGTACTTATGTACCACAGGACTATCTCTACTATGTATCACAGGAGCATTGCACACATTTAAAGTTGGTCGGGTGTGGACATCAATGCAGATTCATAGTATGTCAAGAGAGCAACTCGGACAACCCACAATGTTCGAATCTTTTCATGCCATATCAGCTGCATAGAGATTGTAGTCCGCTTCATCAACATACAAAACTTGCATCAGGAGCATGTAAATTGCATCACAGAATGCTGATACCGGATGACACCAAACCCAGTGTATGTGCAATCAAAGCCAAACGGTCTGTAGGATAACGTGGCGCAGAAGACAGAACAATGTCCCTCATAGCCGCGACAATATCTGTGCATGTACACAGCCCACGATGTGTATGATTGCAGGCCAGATGGTCTGCGGTCTCACCGCCAACTGCACACATCCCTGTGAAAAGATGGTTTAATAATACATCCAAAACAACAAATGCTTGTCAATGCGGTACAATATTTCGGATCACAAGGGCTACAGAAACTGCAGTAACGTACCTTTGAACACCGTACTGCAGACATAAATGAGCGAGCTGAAGTAAAGGGGTCACAAGGTCGCCAGTGGAAGGTGGGAACAACCAGAATAACCGGAACTCCAGGAATAGACCGGAATGTGAAGAGCTAGACGTATGGCTAAAAAAAGGTGAAGCATCAGAATGAACGGATCAGAAATAAATAGTTAAGAATGATAAGACAATGTTCTGACTCAATCTCGTTAGGCTTGAGCTGAATCTGGTTCAACGGGAAGAATCGGAAATCCCAAATTCTCTGCCCCGGTCATGGCAGCTGTGTTAGGCAGGTCCTGTAGATCTGATTTTATGTGGTGTATACACACATCTGCTGAGGTATGGCACTCATTCTTATTCAAGCAAGTCTTCCATCCATCATTCACAGGGAAAATGGCTGTTTTCTGCAAATTACCCCTCCAGCACAAGGGTGACAAGCCAAGGCAATTCCTTCAATTCAGAAAAAAAGAAAAGGTTCAACACTCTGCCCATTCATCTACTAAGGCAATGCGTGTCACCTAAGTAGTCCCAAGGACTCTGGAACTTCACATCAGGCTGAGTTTGAATTATGCCCTCCAAAAGGTAACTTTTGATATACCAAAGTATCTCTGTTTGAACCAATCATTTGAACGACATCCTCTCCTTTCAAAAACCATCAATCTAGTTGATTCTATAGCATGTCGGAAGTGAAGCTGCTTTTCTGTTGGTTACACAGCAAATGTACTTGATGCATTTTTCCAATTCCAGTCCAGCTTGTCAACCAGAATGTCACGCAACTCCAAAAATACATAAAGAACCAGAGATCTAACATGCTCAATAAAGTGGATATATACTCTCTCAATCTACATGCCACGCCTATGCAGAAAACTCCAATTTTCACAAGTTCACTCAAAGGCTGGTGACCATCTGAAGATAAGAGTCTCCACACGCGGACAACCATGAAGGAGATTATGGACATGGGAGATGGAGGTGATGTCCTTGTCATCGTATGTTAGACCAGCTGTCCATGCTTCTCTGTTGAAGGTAAGCATAGCTGTGCTGACAGTCTTTCCCCAAATAATGCCACTCAAAAGAAGGGAAGAAACGTGCTTATGTAGCGGCCGATGAGGATATGGTTGATGTGGTAAAGCGCGCCAAGATTGCAAATGAGGCACCATTGAGGGTATCACAACCAGCATGTTTCAGGTCTTGGCATGAGAGCTCGAAGAATGACATGATCAACCACCATCATGCTGCTTATGCCTCTAACAACAACACAGACCACCACCTTGGCGATGACCATCCCCCCATCTCACTCCAGTATGAAGGATTCGGACACTTTCTCGACACCTTCCACAGTTGCAAGGATGTCCCAAGTATAGACAAAGTTTCCCGTTTGAAGCTACTACGGGCCATCGATGCTTTCGCTGATGGAATGTCAGCTATATATGATGACGAGTACAGCAAAAGGAAAGATGGCTTGCGGTATTTGAAAGACATATTTTCTGCGCGCACAAACAACGACTCTTTCAAATTAATGGCAGCCTCTGTCAGCAAAAAGGTGACTCGGATGGCCACATCAACAGAGCACACCGCACATCATACTGTATTGTTGAATTCAAGAATGAGACTGCTGGCGTCAGATCTATTCCTTATATCGAAATGACCAGTTATCTTGCTCACTCCGTCAAAGAAGTGACATCAGATTCTGTTTCTGCCTCGCTGCTGCGAGGTTGGAACTTTCCATGCCTTGGGCTAACTATCGTTGGTATGCTGTACTTCACATCTGCATTTCACCAGCGGCTAACAGTTGTCTCAAGGCAACTATATCACTTTTTACGCCATGATTTGCTTTGGTAAATGGCGGATTGTTAGCCTCACCATAGTACTGTCATGTATTTGGGCTTCAGGCTTCAGGCATGACCACATCACACTCTACACCGCCTTCACAGCGGCATCTGTCCTTCTCTCCCACATCAAAAAAGAGGTCATAGAGCTGGTCAACAAACCCCCTCCTGAGATCAAAGGATGCCATTTCTTACCTTGTCATCCAAGCCTACTTCATCCCAACTCTCAAGAATGCATCAAGTTCAAGATTCTCAACCATTTCCCTCAGAGAGAACAAGATAGGCTCCTTTTTATCACCAAGACAATCGACAGTGAGGAAATACTCGTTAAGTTTATGAGGTGCTACTCGCCTGAGCTGCACAAATTTTGCGAGGGTAAGGGTCACGCGCCCGCACTTCTCAGCTTTGAAAGTCTTGCTGGTGGCTTTTTTGGTGTAGCTATGGAGTATATCAAAAATGGCCTCGGAATCCATTTGTTTCAACATGTCGAAAAACACAAAGAATGGGAAAAGCAGCTGAAGAACCTTGTCGATGGATTCCATACTGAAAATCTCGTCCATGGAGACCTACGTTGCCCTAACATCATCTGCAATGAAAATAGGGTTATGCTGATTGACCTTGACTGGGGATGAAAACTAAAGAAATATCTTATCCAAGTGGTCAGCTCAATCTTAACCTGATAGGTGGACAAGATACTTCTGATTTGTATATCTCCAAGGAGGATGATCGCCGGGTCTTGGATGGGACATTGCTGAAGTCAGTTGGCTACAATATTTTGTATGGCCCGACAGACTAGCTGCATTGGCCACTGATCATTGTCATCTCCGTTTTGTTTTCTGTTGTACTCCACTGTGACAATTTCAGGAGATTTGTCTCGCCAATAGTCTGTTCTGGAGCCAGAAATATGGAACCTGACCATTGTTGTGGCACAAGATGGGCATGTTGAGCACCCTGGCTTAAATAGCTCCCAGACAGATGATGCCAGTGATGTCGCGTTCACCATGTTGTTTGGGCAGTACAAAAGGTATCTGAGATACTGAACTAGTCCAGCAGATTTAAATAGGCTGCAAGTCTGGTGAGACAACTGTACGTGCTCCATGGATCCAATTCCAACCTAAGCGGTGGACACGGAATAGTTGGAAGCCTGGGCGACCCAGAGTGCCGGAACAATGGGAACCTCGATGACCTAACTCGATCTAACCATCACAGCACCACGTCAATCCTGGAGAACTGTCTTTATCGCAAGTAAACATAATTAATCTCATAGTTCAGGGGATATTTACATGGCATACAGTTGATAAATGAGAGGAGGCAGATGCCCATCTTTTTCCTCAAATGTTCCACATGAACCTGCAGATTATGAGCCCAGGATACAATTAGCTGGTTCTCTTCCTTTTCCGCAGCCCATTCCTTTTCCATCTCTACAACATGTGTACTCATCTCATCGATGAGCACCCTTAGTTCATCCACCCCCCCCCCCTGAGAATGGAAAACGACTGGCCATAGCGAGGTACATTGACAGTCAGTCGCAAAAATGACCAAGTTTTGTTCGAGTCGACAGGGGAGAGGGTGGTGATGAGATTTTGTTAGGAGTCAAGTGGCTTTAAGAGCCTTGACAGCATAGTCCAGGTTGGACTTTGGATGTCTACCAGGATTCCGTGACTTTTGCACACGTGATATCAACCAGGCATGCAGTTGATGATCTGATTCTCCAATGAACTTTCCCAAGGTTTGTCGAGAGGACGAATCTCCAACTTGGATGTAGAAATGTTCAACCAGTGGATGTGTCCCTGAATCAATATTTTGGGCAAGTCCCCTGCAAGCTTTTCATGAGGAATGAGCTCAGTGACTTTGCTTGGATTATAAGATTCTCGGTTTCGAGAGAAAAGTACACCTGACCACATTACATAAGTCCCATAGTCGAAGCATGCACCACGGGCGTCTCACCTGATGATCAGAGATCACATCTCGGGTTGAGCAATCCATCCCTGGGAGGTCAGCTGGTATAAGGTCAAGTACTTCCTGTATCGATGATCAGTAACCTATAGTACAATCAGTATGAAAATGACTACCTTGCCAAAAATTCGGTCGTATAGTGGATGCCGCACGATCTGGTAGCCTTCCTATACACTTTCCGTCCACCAAAAGTTCACTGGGAACACAGCAGGAAATGGATGGCATAACAAGCACAGCACGCTGTGACTGGAAATGAGTCAAATGGGTGTGCTAGCTGAAGAACAGATAGGTCAGCACATACAGCACCAGTGCACGATGACGGACATACCTGAGACTTTCCAACTCCTTCCCAGCAATCCCAGAGAACCTCCCGAGGCTGTCGAGTCAGTGAGGTGCAATAGCACGTCATCATCATTGTTGTGTCTAAGGCGGGGCCGCGAGGATGCACAAGGATGAGGGGAAGGGATGAGCGCGACAACAAGCGCAATGGCACGTCATCATCGTGCTGTCATTGTTGTGTTCATTGCATCGTCCTCATTGTGATTGCAGTTCGCATGGACTTGGATGGATGACAACAATCATGGTTACTAGTAAGTCACTGAAACTAAAAGTTGATGAAGCCAATGGTCGATATCTTGGACCTGTTTTAAAATCAACCTGACTGTTGATAATACAGGTCAGAGAAAGGATGCCAGTGAACCCGAGAAGGCGCATACTGAGTATGAGAGGCGATCAAATGCCAAGTAATCAGGCTGTCAGTCACGACTCACTAGTAGTATGAAGCATAATTTTACCTTTGCTTACCAATCATCACCTCTCCATCCACTACTGCTAGTCTGCCACCATCTCCACGGCCTGATCGATCAGACCTCCTCAACATGTTGTCATGACTTCCAGCCTGGTGCAAGCCTGACAAAGTCTTCAATGTCGCGTGTCTTCTTCAAGAAGAAGAAGTAAACAAAATAAGACCGATGAGCTCCTGGATCCTCTCACCAATGCAGGTACTAGTTTAAAGAAATCCAAGAGGTGTGTATTTGGTAACGACTTACTCTACACCACATTTTAACTTTGTAGGTCCACCAATGATGGCGACGATGAGATGGAGTTATATTGGATTGCTGGCAAGAAGGCAGTCACCCTCTTAGATCTGTTTGTGGTGCTGGTGAACACCTTCCTGATTGGCATTCAACATGTCAAGTTGACCAGAAACTGTAAGATTTTGCTCTACCATGACAATCTCACATTCTATGTATATCAGTGGCCAAGAGGCCATTCAGCACCATCTATACTTTTATAATGGGATCCTCAAACTTGTTCCAAGCTTACATGGTGAACTCGATGGCATCATGTCACAGTTGGTCTCAAGACTTGGCCATTGTCAAGGACTTGAAGTAGATGCTCTACAGCATGTCGGAAGCACTGGTACCCGCCATTGGGGATGGTGAATACAAGTCCATGCATGGAATATTCCATCCACAATTGGCACGACTCATGTGTCCCCGCCAAGATGTGGAGGAGTTTGATGAGAATCCAGAAGCATGAGTCAGATCACTGTCCCCACCTAGCCATAGTTCTGGTATCTACTAACAATGTCTCAGTCCAACCCTCATCCCCAGGCAGCCACAGTCAGTGAAGACAAGCAACGCTGCCGTTCGAGGTACTGCCACCCAGAAGCAACACAAATTAGAGAAGCGATGCCCGTGTCGGAGGCAGCAGTGCCGCTCTTGCCAATCATAGTGAAGACCCCGATGGAATCAATTCCGATGCCCCAAGGGAATGAAGGGTCACCCAGCACCAGGCCCCACCAGTTGGGCAAATCTACACACATCACGATTCATCTCCGACCAAAGGTGAGCACAGCGGCCATTCAAGGCACTGCTGGTGAGAAGACCCAGATCACCCAAGACCAAAATGAATTGGACGATCGGGATGCTCACGTTGCTCTGGCTGCCGATGAAGACACTGATGGATTCGGTGTCTCAGACATCATTCTGCTTGCCGTCTCACTTGTATGCCTTATGTTGTACTATAGCATCTATGGCCTGTATTCGCATACAAGATGAATTAGGCCCTGCATGGGCTTGTACTACCTTGACCGAGCTTGAGTGAGCTTGTAAGACAATGTCATGGCTTGCATGGCTGAGCAAGCTGCGAGAGCCTTGCAAGGGTCACGGAGGCTAGGAGTATTTCCTTGCAAGGCCTTGAATGGCCTTTATGTATTTTGCTGATATGTCATAATACAAAAGTTTGAAGCTCCGCCCAAACAAATTTAGAGCTTGTAAGTGACATGAGTCTTTTGGATGCAACCATGAGGTACCTACCCAGGAGGCAATGTGTCGGGAGCATTCCCTTTTCAATGACAGCCGGCAGCCACGTGCTGAGTGAACAAGAGCTGACGTATGGACACCTACCCAGGAGGCAATGTGTCATGGAGTCAGATCTTATCGCTTTACATGCTTCCAGATTCTGGGGCGTAACTGACAGCGACTGTAGTCAAAGGTGAAGGCTATGAGAAGGATAATGAACTGACATCATGTGGAGGCACCTACCCAGGAGGCAACATGCTGATACTAGTATGTCGTCATTTGTTCATTTCAAGCTGGGGAAAATATTCCTTTCCACCTAAGGCATGTGTTTCATTCCTACTTTTACAACGTATCGTACTTTCTGCTCACCTCCCACGGTGGGTGTAATTTCCAGCAACTGGATGGAACTCTATTCTTTTCCCATTCTCTGTATTCTCAAGATGCCATAAGGGAGTATGGTGGTCGCTATGCTGGAATGCTCTTGTCTTGCCGCAGGGTGTTCGAGGATAAGCAGAGATTAGGGATCTTATGAGTACGCATCTATCTTGTATTGATAAGACTGTTGATGTTCGTACCTAGTCAAGGTTCATAAAGCCATCAATCAGTTTCCCGAAAGATCTGGAGATGAACTGAAGGCAAGCCTGATTTGAGACCCACATGCCCTTGGCAGCCAAAGGGGTCAAAGGGTATATTTATGTATATAAAGCTGTAACTGGTGATCAAAGATCATCCAATAGGATCAGGACGGACACATGAGACGATCTATGTCGGTCGTCGTTCGAGGCTCTCAAAATGATCGATCCCGCTTCAATTCCAAAACCCTTGTCTGACCTGGTAAACATAGATGCCTGCACTCGCTGTCCCCATCAAGATAATCTCATGTCCCAATTCATCTCCTTATGTCAATAAATATACTGACCACCACACTTTCGAGACCACGTCTTGACCCCCCACATTTACTAATTGGGCTTATTCGACTTGTCCCCCTCATCACCTCTGTGGTCTTTGGCCTTCGTTAGCTGGAGAACATGATGCTCACCTTTGTCAGTCTTTGCGGAGTTCCTCAGATTTGCCGTGTCTACCAGTCATTTACCCAGTGATCTCAAGCCTCCATATATTGAGCAACCTACACCCTTCCCTCACCGCCTCCTCGCCCCCCAGTGGTCTTGAGCTGGATGTGCTGCCATGCACTGGTTTGTCACACTGCACATTGATTCATCTAGGCCAAGCGATATTGAACATTCATACATCGAGCAACCCCCCTTCCCCTTTCCCTCATCCGCCCAATGGTCTCAAACCATAGAACGCCACTCAAATATTCCATATCGACCAGCGGAAACCCAGCGACCTCGAGCCCATGTACATCATCGACACTGTGCATCAGCTCACCGAGCAACTCCTTACTATCCCTGGGGTGGAACCATTAGGTAAAGAGGTGCTAGCGAACTATTTGCTCACTTTCTGAATACATATCCGCTCAATGATTGCGATGCGACGCGTGTCAGAGCAGTACCATCTCAATTAGGAGGCATTTGAGTGATTGTTGGGAGAAATTGAAGCAAAGTTCAACCACTCACTCATGAACCCTGGCAAGATGTGTGGCACGCTTGCTGCGCACTTGATCAGTGAACCGGCCACCCAGATGACATTCCACTATGCCAGTATTTCTAGTAGAAATGTGATGCTCAGTGTGCTACATCTGAAGGAAACCATCAGCATGCCCACCAACATCAAGATGTCATCGCTCTCGGTGTACCTTGCGCGCCCGAACTCACAGAGTAATACACTGGCAAAGAATGTAGAACAGGAATTGGCGTGTACACGTCACTCCAAACCATCACTGCTGTGGTAGAAATTTGGTACAACCCAGATCCTGCGTCCACCATTATCGAAGAAGATTCTGTATTTGTGGAGTTGTTCTTTGTAATTTCGGATGAATGTCAGTAGTTGAAGTGCAGCCACTGCTACCTTCGTCATTCCAATGCCCTTGCTGATGCCATCCAATCCAAAGGTTCATTGTCTCATTGAGGGCAGTGCGGCAAGGTTTGTCATGGGCTGTTTGGACTGGAATATCTGAGTCTGCACGATTCGGTAGCCTTCCTAGAGGCTTTCCATCCATCAAAAGTTCACCGTCAAGCAAATTGAAGGACACCCTTTGCGAACACCAATCTGATGTCGGCGAGGTTCTGCAAGAAAGCCACAATGAATCTGACTGTAGCAGTGTTCACATTGATCCAGAGCGGCAGAGAGGCCATTCCCTGTGAATCGCGGAGTCAATACCCCAATCGCCAGCAGAGGTTTGGATAACGCCTTTCAAGACATCCTTGAGAGCAAGGGAGAGATGATGATATTGGTCAAGGAGTAACTGTGAGTGTATGGGGAGACAAGAAACATTTCTGGGGGTGTTGTCATGGATGAGAATGGTGGAAGTAAATAGAGCCTCGACGTCCGAGTCCTTTGCAGCGCCAGACGAGTGTGGCAATAGAACAGACACACTGGTATGTCAAGTTAGAGCCCCAGGAATACCATTGGACCTGTTAGAGGTGTCGAGAAGTACCTAGGTCAATTCGAACAGCAAATGCATTGTTGACAGTGGCTAACACGATGTAGAAGGTCCCAGGAATGACGAAGACGAGCGTGTCATCAAAACGAACGTGCAACATCAAGATAAAGTGCCAGGAGGCCAGTTGGGGGAGTGGAACAAGTTGAGAGTTGTTGAGCGCGGTTGGAGGTGAGAAAATGTTGGTGATGGCGTTGAGTACAATGGGACACAGCAGGGAATGGACGGCATAACAAGCACAACACGCTGCGACTTGAAACAAGTCAAATGGGTGTGCTAGCTGAAGAACAGATAGGTCAGCACGTGCAGCACCAGCGCACGACGACGGACATACCTGAGACTTCCCAACTCCTTCCCAGAAATCCCAGAGAACCTCCCAAGGCTGTCGAGTTAGTGAGGTGCAATAGCATGTCGTCGTCATTGTCGTGTCTAAGGCGAGGCCACGAGGGTGCACAAGGATGAGGGGAAGGATGAGCACGACGACTCAGTCACGACTCACTAGTAGTATGAAGCATAATTTTATCTTTGCTTACCAATCATCGCCTCTTCATCCGCTACTGCCACCATCCCCGCGGCCTGATCAATCAGATCCCCTCAACACGTTATCATGACCTCCAGCCTGGTGCAAGCCTGACAAAGTCTTCAATGTTGTGTGTCTCCTTCAAGAAGAAGATGCAAGCAACTTGAATGGCAACCTTGATGAGGACAACCTGGGAAGATAAGCCTATGAAGAGTACCTGAGCAACATGTAAGTTCGCCATTCGTTGATATTGATATGACTAGCCACGAAGGGCCACATCCATGGCAGCACCCGATACAGCCTGTAATGCAGGCACTCGTCTTTTTGGCCACCCAATGCAGATTTGTATGTCAAGAGAGCGACTCGGAGAGTCATAACCTGCAACTTTCAAATATTTTCACATGATATCAAATAGGCAATGTCCACGGGTAGATGGCTATACCACATGCCACCTCAAGTTGCGGCACAGATAGTACCACCAGCATCTGCGTGCGCATGTGTGCTCATGCGTGCGCTCACCCATCCAACAATGATGATGCCCCTCGCCCCCTTCCCTCCACACGCGACAACAACAGTGACCATGATGACAGTGCGACAAGGATGCCAATGTGTCCTCTTCCTCTCCCTCATCACACCCTCTCCCTCCCTCGTCCTCACCTTGCGATGACACCAACACGCCCTTGCTTTCCCTCCCTCGTCCTCGTCTCGTGACAACAACTCAGATGACACGACACGACACAACCCTCACCCTCATCCTGATCTCGCGATGATGATTCGGACAGCACGACACGACCCTCACCCTCATCCTGATCTTGCGATGATGATTCGGACAGCACGACACGACCCTCACTCACGCACGTCCTTGGTCCTCGTCCTCGCGCGCCCTTGCCCAGACTCGGAATTGCCCTGCCAGTGAGAGGGTACAGCAGCAATGGTAGAATACATACAATTGTGCGCGTTCTACCGTCACTTCTTGCACCCTCACCTTCTCCCTCACCTGCTTTTGATGGGGGCTCAGTGGGTATAAACCCGTCGCGGGTACGGGTACGGGTATGAAAATCAGGTATGGGTATGGGCAATGGTACCCGTGGATATACCTAATATCAAATGGTCTGTGGAATATCGTATATGATTGCAGGTGATGTCATCCCAGTAAATACCATGCCTTAACAATGCATCCAACAACTATGGTGTAAAGTAATGCCATGTATGTAATGCACAGGCTTGGCGGGATACATTAGCATCTGAGTCACTCTGAGTGGAAAACAGAGGAGGAAGAAGTATGTCCGTCAAATAATGTGTTCTTGAGATAACTCCCAGAATTGTTACGGTTTCTGTTCTGTTTGCAGTTCTTCTCACGTTACTCTCATTACTCTTACTAGACCGATGGCTCCTAGTACCGTTCAACCGGTATACTTTTTCCTTTTATTCCCTGTATAGCTTCGCATTGCTCATCGCAGCCGCGCGTATAGCCTCGCCTTTCCTATTCCATCACAGCTATGCTTTCTTTCCTTCTTCGTACGCATTGCCTCTTGGTCTGTGCACATTTTCTTCCAGTATAAATACCGCGTCGTTTCCCATGTAACCTTAAGCTAGTTCTACGCAATAACACGCATAGTAACTTGCAAACCGCATTCTCGAGTGAGGTTGATCTCGAGTCTTGCGCGACTTTGCTACAAGACATCATCATTAGTCTTCGTGCCACTACTGAGTGCACGCATCCCGTCTCTTCATAGTCCTCACGCTACTATTCAGAGTGCGTGCTTGCTTGTTCTACGCTACGCGTAACAAGAATACTCATGCACAGAATAAAGATCCTCAGGACAATCAATGATACTGCCAAGTTGCAGACCATCCGAGTTGGGAGCACATGGTGCGTTATCACCATCATGTAGCACGTCTGTGTTGGCTGTGGTTTGCATTGACTCTGCCCCGTATGGCAAAGGGGAACATCCTGCACGTAAGCCAACAGCACCAACACTGTCATCTACGACAGCAACATTGCATGTTGCATGCACTGATGCAGCCCCAATGGGCAATTCAGAACCTTCCGCATGTCTAAGCGCAGAGCATGGTGACAATCATTATTGACGAGATGCAGCAGTGCAACCCGATGACGAGATCACAGTCGATAGCACGGATTTCCACCATGACCTCGGCGGTGAAAAGTGTCCCCTCATATTCAGCCAGGACAGCAGCATATACCCATGTCTTCCGGTTCCCATGAGTCCAGGAGGAGTTGGTGGTCGCACTGGCCAATCCCAAATAGATGTATGTGGGTTCCATATTGATGAGAGTGAGCAAGAATCCATTTGACGGAGTGAAAGGAGACAATATGCTCACCAAAGAAGGATTTGTATTATCTCTTGGAGCAGTGTGACTAGCAATTTATTGGGATCAATCTCATTTTTTTTGCTTCTCGTACTCCAGCTGGTGTATCGGTATGGCGATCTCTTTTTTTCACCCAGACGGTGAGCATCATTGTTCACGTGGAATGGGTATGGTATGCACTGTATATCGCGGTAACCATTGTTCTTGAACCTGTCCTCCTTTCAACTTTGAGTACAAAAGGGATTAAGCTGTGTCATTGACCCATCTCATCGAAGTACGACCGAAAGTATCCATCATGATTTATTCGAGCCTCGTTAGAGCCAAGAAGGCGAATGGAAGATGTCCAGGTAGCATCCAGTCGGAAAATGGCCTGACCAGCATCCGAAAGGCTTGTCTCCATTGGAAACAACACACTCTGCAAAAGAGCCAAAACACAATGAACCACATATTTTATCTCCATCTTAAATTTTTCAACAGGTGAGGGAGCACTAGTAAGGGACGTCGGTGACTGCCATTGGAGACTCAAGACCTGCTATCGGTTGGAAAGCACCAGAATTCCCAAGTCCCGAATGCCTTCGGCAATCTCCATGTGGTATGTTACATAAACCACTCCTTCGACGCGCTTGCCACCGGCACCCTTTCACTTTCGACATGACTTCTAATCAACCCGAAAATGCGTATATGACCATGAACTCCTCCAATACAATAGATGAAAAAGTCCTCCTCGTAACAGTTCAAGTCAAGGCGGCTCTCGAGCTTATCCCTGGTATTATGGGACCGAAGGATGTCTGGATGCCTTGGATGCAGGATAAGCTGGACGCTGAGGTGGTAAGCAACCCAATCTTATCTTCTTTCAAAGATATGCATCATACCTCATCATCAGTGTCGACTCTCCCGACCAACCCTAAGCTTGCCTCACTCCAAGCTCATTGGAAGCCTGGCTGCAATGCTGTTGCGTCACTACAGTGGTGGAATGGAGCTAGACATGCTCTGCTTTGAAGATGTTCGCGCAGATCACCCTTCCATGATGGGGCCGGAATATGTGGACATGTCAGGGGACGCATTGCCCACACTCGAGGGAGTGGATACGTGGTGGAAAGTGCTACCATCTGAGGGTCAGTCTTTCAGACATGCTTGTTTTCTGACTGATTGCCTCAACATAGTGGGTCTGAGAGAAAATACGCCACTTCAATCGTCCATGGTACCTTCAGAAATCGTGGAGGAGTCTTCGAACTGTACAAGTAGATCAAGGCACTCTGAGCTGAAGCTGAAGTCAAAAGTGAATAGAAATGCTGGAGGCCAGCAGCCAGAGTCTGGAAAACTGAGCAGGGACGGTGAGAGTGCAATTGTTATCCTTTAAAGATGAGTATCCTTATTGTCATGGCAGCAGCGAAGTCCAGGTTGTCTGTCCGCTTCTCCGACCAGAATGACTCTGGAACGACTCGAGTGTCCGGAACTTCTAAAATTTTAACGCATTCGAATGGCAGAAAGCGCATAGTGGAAGATGATGATGATGATCTACCCCCATTGCAAAAAAGAAAGAAATTCAAGTCAAAGAAGTTTGTGGAAAGTGACAAAGACAATGTTCAATCTCACCCTGTATCCAACAAAGGGAAAGCGAGGATGCTACAAGATCCAGAAGTGCTGATGTTCATGGGCGCTTCAATACTAGTGACATTCCTTACAGGTATGCGACAGGTGCAAAACTCAAAATACGAGTGGCCTTCCCAAACTAAAAGTAGTGAAAAACAAGCTTGTGCCGCATGTGTCTCACTGAAAACCCAGTATGAAATCATGGGTGGGTCATGTCAAACTTTATTTCTGTAATCTATTGGCTAAAGAAGAATCCAGGGAGTTCCAAATTTGCTGCCCCGCAGAAAGACGGCTGTGACTCGACAGCCGATGTCTTGGGGGGAGGTGGATGAACTGAGGGAGCTCATCAATGAGATGAGTACACGTGTCACAGAGATGGAAAGGCAGCAGGCTGAGGAAAGGGAGGGAAGCCGGCGACTTGTGGCTCAGGCTCATAATCTGCAGGTTCAGGTGGAATATTTGACGCAAAAGATGGTCAAGTGAATACACATCTCCTCATTTATCAACTGCATGCCATGTACATGTCCCACGAACCATGATATTAGTTATATATGCATGGCATAAGGACAGTTCCAGAGATTGGCAAGATTTAAATGTGCTGTTACGTGATGGTTATATCAAGCTAGGTTATCGATGTTCCCATTGTTCCGGCGCTCTGGGTCGCCCAGGCTTCCAAGTATTCCGGGTCTACAGCTTATACCAGACTGGTAGCATGTTCAAATCTGCTGAACTAGTTCGGTATATCGGATACATGTTTTTTTGCCTAAATAATGTAGTGAACATGACATCATAAGGGTGATCTGTCTGGGAGTTATTGTTATTTAAGCTAGGGTGCTCAAGTTGCAGTTCAACTGCTTGAGTACTAAAGTTACAACATAGGTAATTGAATGATAACGTAATCACCTGGAGTTGAGGCCACAATATTTGTTACCACATTCCACCACAATGCGCACACGACTTACCTGGTCACACCATAGTCTATGGAGCAAACTCTCAGACAACTCTCTCAAGAAAAGTGGCGTCTCTCACTGGATATTGCCGACGTCGATGGTGGAGCAGCACCATTATTTATCCTCAACGGCGGTACCTGGTTACCAATTCCTTCAGTGGGCAACTTTTTTTACGAGTTTTTGACCACAACTTTCCATGTAAACTTCCCGGATGGTTGGAGGAACGTCAGAATCTCTGAAACCATGTTGGGAGTAACCCATCCAGCTGGAAAATCGTCCACCATGTGCTTCACGAGCGGAGCACTTCCATACTAGATGCCGACGGACCATGAAGCAGAGGATCATCAATGCAGATTTGAAAGCATCAATGCCATCCTGGATTATTTCAAAGAAATATTTGAACCAGGAAAGCTGAAGGTTATTTCATCGACTCCTCACTCCAACCGGCGACCGGATTCCATGAGTAAGTCTGACCTGGAATCTTGACCCATAATCGCTCACGTCATTGAAACTTCATGTAGAGAGTAAAATGGGAGAGACAAGGTTGTCAGTAGAAGATACAATGATACCAAGTATGTATCAAATTATTTCCGCTATAGTTGTAATCTGACGGTGGAAACAGAATGGCCGCGACTCGCTACAGGTACCTCACCCATTGATAGAGATGCAAAGGATCCGGTATGTATGCTCATCGTTGAGTAGGATATTCTGTCCTAATCTGAACTTCGGATTTAGAGATGCTTTGTAAATTCATCCATCAGCTTTCCAGCAGGATGTGGGATGGTGCCATGGAATGCTGGGTTTGAGACCCACCTTCCCTTTTCTGGAAGAGGGTGCTCAAAGGTGAGATAGTGGCTATAACTGTTTTCCTTCTTACTAATATATAATGTGTTAAAGGACGTGGAGCAGCTCGTAGTGACAGAACTAGCAAGTTGAGCCTCGGTAGAGCGTTCCGGGTCAGGAATGTGCAGTCCAGAACCCGATTCTGAGTAAAGGACTTGGTCATAGAGCTCGAGCTCCCTCAAGTCTTACGGGAACTGTGTGCATGTGACAAAGAAATGCTGGGCGAGGTGTTGAAAGGGTTTCTGGCGAATATTCGTTCATACATAGTGCAATCGACGGCAGTCGTCGTACGAGGATTGGCACTAGCTCTGAGACTCAGACTATCAAAGACGCTCATGGCTCTGCAATTTGGAGATCTCGGACAAAGATGTCAGTGGGTAGACAGGGTGCTGTTTGCTAAGAGCAGAGAAATCTCGCTGGAGATGACAATCCACAAGATAACAATGCTGGCAACCTTTATGGACCTGGTTCCGGACACGACGACATATGGGAACTACCTGGATGGTAAGGACTTATACCCAAACCCACCTGCCTGGGCATCCCCTCTGCTTGACTCTACCATCACCTGGAACCAGACAATGCACCTGAGGTTCATTCAGAAAGCAAGGAAGACACAGCAGGCTGCCCCCAAAGTCATGATCGAGGGCGGTGGACCTTTAGTCATCCCTTCAGCCACCTGGAGTTCGCAGGGGTGGAGACTGGTGACCTATCCAGGATACTTGACACTCCCACACTACGACTGCTGCAGAATGTGCACATATGTTGTTGGAAACTCAGGCGCCAAGCTATGGGCGATCATGCACCCAAAACGCAACATTCTCCCATCCTTGCTGGATGGGCTTCCGAAGTCTTCCAACATGCGGCAAAGACAGAGGAACGAGGAACATACTCCAAGGCAGATATAGCTATGGTATGTCTTAAGGAAGGTGATATCATGTAAGTGCATCAGACATTTTGTTTCTTGATTTTTGTTCTCTCTGCTAATATCATACAGGTTTCAACCCCCAGGAACGCTACATTCCGTCTATACTCTGGTCGCTTCCATCTTTTCGGGTGGTTACTTCTACACCTATGACACAATGCACCTCACTCATTCAGCTCTGTTTCTCGGTACCGTTGATGATAAAGACATGCTGATGAATGAGGATCGCTCTGAGGTACTGAACTGAAGCACGGGAGTGAACCATCTACAAGAGTTCCTGACCACCGTATGAGTTACCCTCAACATTACAGGCACTGTCTTGAAGAAAAGTCTTGTCAGCCTAGTGCTCATAATAATACATAAATCCAAATCCAGAAGGGGTAGACCAGACACAAATGACACCTCAAGCTTCGCAGACGAGGACTGGGGAGACATGGGGTTCGCGGTAGAGTGTGCAGAACTGTTACTGACATGAATGAAGATGTTGATCGATAAGGCGAAGCAATTCGTAGAAGATTGAGGACCGTATTACTTGGATGGTGTTGAAACAGTCGAGATTTCATCCTTGGCACCAGGTGAAAGAGACCTGATATTTCCAGCCATGAAAGGTTTTATGTAGTATTATTGATCTGTAGCCAACTCATGCTTAGAATATAAGTGGAACAACAGGGAATGGGTGTGTTTGGAAATGTCACAGCACCAGAAAAGTATCAGAATAGACAGACGGAGTGAGGCATCCCTAGGGGGAGGGACTGATTTCGACCCAAACAAAGATCAATGCTGTTATTGCAATCAGGTGTCATTCGGAATGGTGGGTGTCATCGATCATGATATTTCTAGGTTAATGTTCCATGTCTACATCCACCAAGTCATTTAAACATATGCTGTCCGGTCATCACATTCGGTCCTTCCCATGAAACAAGTAAGCTTTCACCATACTTTCATCTTGTATTGCAATAGCACGCAGACAGATTTGGAAACTGCCTGGCAGGATTCGATTGTTGCTGACCAGGGCATTGGAAACCCATTGCCATAGACTACTACCTCCGGTTGTATGGCATCTTGCTAGGAAGTAAGTGTCTCGCTGGTATGATCCTCTGTGTCCGGCTTTCTCACTACATCATCATATGGAATGTTCAACGATGTAGAGGCTTGAGGTTTGCAGGCTAATGAGTGAGTGGACAATGTGGCGACTTAAATCTTGCTCTAGTCTACAAGTCTTGCACCCGAGTGACCCGCTCTGTCTCCATCTCGTCTCCCATGTATTATGAGTCTGCTTGACATGCCATCTTGAATGTGTACTCACAATTTGACTCACAGGTGTTGATGTACAGTACATGGATTGACCGTGAATGGCCTTGCATCATACCAACCTTTCTTAATAGCTCGTCTGCAGTCGTGCTGGCTTGCATCTTACCCCCGAGCTCAAATACATTATGCTATATACTGGTTCATCCTTGACCAGCCCATTGCTGACTTGTCGCTCATATGTATCTATACACACAGGCCTGGTTATTCGTTGTCCATTCATGACAGTGCCAATAGCACTGTCTAGATTCGATTATTCTAGACCCTCAGTCTCGCCGTTCATCCTCCTGGTGCGTTATTTTCTCTCCCTCTCTCATCTCAATCAGCACCCCTCACAAGTGGCCTTTGGATGTGACCTTGCTCAATACACTGTGCCATGTTTCCCTTATCGTGTTGCTTCCATTTCTCTCTGAATCCAATAGCATTGTCATTGTCATCTCTCGTCTCCTTCCTTGTTGCCACACTGATCTCTATTCACTTGCAGATATCGTCCCCTAAGCACTCCAGATCATAACAGTCCCTTACAGTGCCTGATAATATCTAATGGAGAAAGTCATAATTCTGCTGGTTCTGCGTTCCAGTCTTGGAACCAACATTCCGTAACTGCAAGTCCTCTTCCGGATTTGGAAGCACATGGCATCGAAAGCACCAATGGTACCTTCTCATACTCTATATTCTGCTTGTAAAGTATAGTAATAGATTTTGAAATAAGTTTAAGGTCGAAGTTAAGAGTCAGAACACTTCTGACACTTCCAGTAGTCCAGAGATCGGAACTCTAGAACTACCGTGAGGTGAGGTTCATAGTTTGATACGGTTACCATAATATCCCTAGCGTCATCAGCCTCTCCACTTACCTTGCTCGATCTCGCTAAGACAATGCTATTGCTATCATTCGTTCAAAAATGTAATATATTCACTTTCTCTTCGTCTGCCGTGTGGTAATCAAACTGTATTGTAGTATACATTATTTGCCTAGATGTCTGTGATGCAAATAGCTCTGCCCTGCCACCGCTATTGGGGCTGATATGTATTGCATTTCAGTGGCAGCTCACAGTGGTGTGGCTCACACTACCGAACATACTCATTATTCAATTGGACCCGCCGATGATGTTTATGAATTCGACACTCCAAATGTCGAGGGAATGACGGTCGTGTCAAATGCACTGTCTGTTTTGCCACAGACATCTCTGTTGATGCTTGGTCAACTGGGCGCCATGGAATCTGTAAGAAAGCCATGATATGAATAGTGAGGATTATGACTGACACCATTCCAGAACCCTGTCATCATACAGGCCTTCTTTAGCTGCTTCAAGTTGGACTTGGACATCGTGAGTTTATATTTGGTCAGAATTTGCCACCATAGATACTAAAGACAGGCATATGGATAGGTTGGCCAAGCTCTTTGTGGCCATATTTTACAATCTATCTCCCCTCGATGCATTGATGTAACGTGCAGTGGCCCTAGATGAGGGGATGGATTCTGTTTGACTTACATATTGACATAAGTGTCGGTCTTGGTGGGGCAATTTACTGACCGATATAACTGTATCCCAGGGGGGGTTCGTGCAGTCTAAGGCAACCATGGAATCCAAGTGGGTATTTGTCAAGGTCGTGGTCAGGTAGGTCATGGCGTTGCCCTGCGAAGGCACCAACAGATGCCTTTGTCCAGATCCTACCCCATGTGGGTGAAGATGCGGCGTCCCTGAAGAATTCACAAGTGGAGGGAGCTGTGTCGTTAATGGTTGTGAGGGTTGTGGTTGTGATGGCAATTGGGCCTGGGTTATTAGTGGTGCTTGTTGGCCATGTGCCGACCCTGATTTGCTGTTAATGTTCGTGTTGGTAGGCATGACCTGGAAAGTGCCCATGTGGATGCTCATCTTATTCATCTCTCCATTCCTGTTTTCAGCAGCCCGAGCAGAGGTACAAAGCATTTCCATGTCGATGAGCACCATTGTTCCGGACCCGCTTTCTGCAGCCAGCATTTTATAGCATTTGCGAATGAGCTTTGCATAAGCTATCAAGAGAGAACCAAGTTGAGTACATGTGGTCACGTGGCAGGCGATATGCACAAAGGCCACAGGCGTTACACAGCGTCCAGGGACCATCTGGACCTCAGCGCCACTTGGGCATCTCTCTAATATTACACAAATGACATTTTCCAGGAAGTGTCGTGTGCTAGCATTGCACATCCATGAGCGATGCCCTCAAATCCATGGAAACACAAGAAAACAACTTACACTTCTCTTTCGATATGTGTTCTTTACTGCACCCACGGCACCACCAGATGCTGCTGCCGCAGCCGCCAACTTGAAGCTTGTCGTAAGCGTGCCCTCGGTTCGGATGATTTCCATGTCTTTCTCAGCAGTGCTGTATCCCACAGTAGTTTGTCACAAGGCTATGATTTCTGGGGCTGACATAGAATCAGGCATATCATACCCGCTCTGATAAGGCTTGCTGTTGCTGGGATATGCACTAGCACAACATGAGTCGGCAAACAAGCACCACCGGTTAGTGTTATTGGGCACATACTAAAGGGGTGAAAGTAGATGACTGGCATGCCTTTGCTCAGCTGGTAGGTAGGAGGATGATATAGCAGATGGTTTAGAAGAGGTATACCCATGTCTCATGTCCTGAGTAGACACGTATCTGGAAGACTACCTTGTTCCCTGAACAGACAGAGCTCCAGTTGCTCTGTTACTCCGATGAGACTTTTGCACATGAAGATAACCAGTACGTGAGTCGTGGGGGTGTTGAGGCTGTATTGGACCCTCTGGATGATAGCCGACCTAAGTGGGAGGATCTTGAGTGTACCTGGCATGTGCACATGCTGAAGGTTCTGGAGCATATGATTGAGGATAGGTATATTTTGTATCCTGAGTATATGCACTTGTCCATGGTTCCGGAGGGTAAGGGCAAGCCACCTCGGACTGTGTGGCATGCATAGGGGGTTGTCCCTGTATATAAGATGTCCCAGGTTGCGAGTCACCTTGATGGGAGTATCCAGAATGGGTGTCGGCGTGCTGAGAAAACGACTGGGAGTGCCTTGCGTTAACAGCTGCAGATGCAGGGATGGATGTAAGGACAGGGAGGTGAGGGTACATTTCATGACGAGAATCTATACACGCATTAGTGATTTTAGGTTGCACATGCAGGTACCGAGCATGATCTGAGTTCCGAATGCAAGAGTTGCTGAGAATGACGAATCAGGTAAGGTCGAGGCCACGTTGAAGCAGTGCGGGAGATTACATACCAAGTGTCCTGGAGTTGGGGATGTCCACGAACGGGTTGAACTGGTGCTTGGTTCTCGTACATTGTACTGGACCTGGTATCTTTGAATGTACACTGAGCAACAAAACTGTTGCAATGTTTGGTTGTTTTGAAGTATGCCCAGTGTAGCATGTCAGGGTGTGGGAATCTCGCTTAGCAGTAATCATATCAAATATAGTAGACACTCTTGGCTATCTACAGCACCTTGGGTCATGTAATTTGGTCCAGTGGCTGTGGAGATATGTCCATTTTAAGTCGCTCATGTCATTGCAACAGTTTTGTTGCTGACCTATTGAAATATGAAAATCATGTGTTACAGTGGTTTATTATGTCAGCAATGGGTCATGTGATGCATAGATAGTTCAACATGATGTAAACACATACAAACATTGTCACTTTGGCCACTTCCACCACCATGAAATCCCTTTCCATTGACCAAACCAATCAAATCATTTCTTTCTTGGATTTGGGTCAATCTACTTGCCATATCTCTCTTACTACTGGTGTCAACCACTCTACTATCAGTAGGATCCACTCCAAACTCCGTCTTGACCTTCCCAAATCGGTCGCCCTTCCATCATTACTCCCACTGACATGTGTCATGCCATCTGGTTGATTGGAACTGGAAAGGCTGAGAATGCTGTCGAGCTCACCAGAACCCTTCAAGATGTCAAGAACCAGCAAGATGGTGGGATGTCTAAGTTGGAAGCCAAGGGAGGTCGAGAACGGGGCCAATGTGTCACGTTCAATGGCGACAGGCCTGTCGCCAGCGAGCGCAAGCCTTTCCCACAGTTGACAGCCGAGATGCCCACTTACTGGGTGACTTCCCGTCAGGATTTAGGGAAATACGGACCGCTCAGATTTGAGCTCAGTTGTGGTGAGTCTCACAACTTCATGATTACGTTCAAGTTATTGTCTGCCACTAACCCCTCCAGCCGTCGACACACCACGTCCCATTGAACGATACATTAGTCATCCAGTTATCTACAAGCCTGTTCCATTTAGTATCAGAATGCGCACTACATTGGTTCACCAGACACGCTCTACCAGACACCAACGCACCACGTCACCGTAAGTTACTTTGCATCATATTACCTTCTTTTAAACTGATCTCAGCGAAAGATCCACACCATAAAATATGATGAAGTGCCAGGCCGAGATGAGGAACGAAGAGGCAAGTACCGCCTCGTCTCTGTGGCACGTTGCCACGCTGACTGTGCAGCATCTCAATAGCGAGCTACCTGTCGTAGTAAGGTTGGCGCCTACTACAAAACGTGGACAGGAAAACAGTGAGCGACGTCGACTTCAAAGAGTCAATGAAAGCTTATGCCCATTTTCCAGGACTGAAGAACAACGAGCCAGGCGCCGAGAATGGAACCGTATTCACCAACAAGCTTCAAGGTAAAATTTCTGCATGCTAACCCAGCCATCGCTCACTCGACATACTCCAAAGGGCAAAGAAAAGAGCGCGTCTGGATGAGGACAGCCCTGGTGCTGAGAAAGACCTACCAGGGACTTCTGGTGCATTCGATGAAGCGGAGCAAGGTGGCGGGCATGGGATTCTCGGTCCAGAGGATCAAAACATGCAGGCGAGCACCCCTAGAATTCCATGAGCAGGGGACTTCCTGCGACGCACCCCCAGCCCCTGAAGTCCGAGCTCAGGGAGTTACCTGTGGCGGTCCGTTAGACCAATCATTGGACTTTGTCACTGGGGTTCTCGGGGTGCAGGTGTTGGCCGATTCCCCCACGATTCGATGGACGAGCAGACATCAAACGGTTCTTCTGTACCTACCAAAAGAAACAGAGCACAGTGTGAGGAATATGTTGGAAAACGACCGCAAGTACGTTGAAGAGCTGGCATGGTTACCGGAATCCACCCCCGCGAGCGACTCTGTTGTTTTCCTCTCCAAACACGACTCCCCGAAGCAGCAAGACTGTTGTTGTGCGAGGGCATGTGAACACGGAGGGCTTTGAGTTTTCTCTGGAAGGGTTGTACAATGCCTTCCAAAGCTTGGAAAACCTGATACTCCAAACTCATGGTATGTGTGAAGGCATTGTTTACCCCCCTTGAGCTGATCGAATAGACATGGAGCTTAGAACGATCAACCCCTCAGCACCGTACCAGGAGATGACGATGGGCCAGTTCATAAAGGAAATCGACAATCCCCGTGCTGTCAAGGTAGCATTAGAATTCCCGCTCGCACAACATTTGATTCCGTTTCCATTCAAGTAAGTGCTACATGTTGTATTCTCACTCAACATGCTGATGACAATGTAGAGCACTGGATGACGGACTATGCATCAGGTGGAACCAAACCCAGCGCATGTTGGACGTCAGCCACAAGTTGATCCCGGAAGATGTCTGGACATCTTGCTTGTGGGCATTGGCACACCACACGGGTGTGCTCACATTACCACACCACGATGCGGAGGGTATGTGCACCTTTGTGGCGCCAATGTCAGGGACAAAGGACTGGGTCATCATGTCTCCCAAGAAAGGTATGGTTTCCAGAGGGAAGATGGCTGGCTACTTCAAGAAACTCGCCAGCGTGGGCAATCTGCCTTCAACGTTTTTGGACAAGATGCACATGGAAACGGTGCATTTATCTGCTGGGAACTTGCTGTAAGTCCGCTTAAAAGGTTTTTATACAACCTACTAATGGGTTCTTTGTCAGCATCATGCCACCAGGGCAACTGCATACCGTTTACACCCTGGTTGCAAGCTTCTGCCGAGGAGGAAGCTTTTTCTGCATGGATACCATGCATCTTGTCGAGCTGTCGTGCTATGTAGACCACACTTCCGGCAGGCATGTGACAAACCAAGAGCATATTTCCACAAGAGAGACGCTGGGCCAATTGGTAATGAGCCTGTCGAAGTGGCCAAAGTACCGAAGTAAGAGATGGTCACATGTCCAAGAAGCACATGCTGATTGAATATGATAGGACTGTACAACAACTGCGTGATCACTCTGTGTGGTATGGTACTGCACCATGCGAAATACACACAGGAAAAGGAAAATCATCAAAAATCGGATTGCTATGTGCTTGCATCCAGAATCACTAAACCGGTGATGAAGCATTTCGGACTTCAAAGTTATGCCAAGTTTGAAAAATGGAGACAGAAACAAGGGTCGGACAAGGGTGACGAGGTAGACTTGGAGAGCATGTTCGCGGCATTTGTAGATCAGTAGTTATGGCATTGCTTCTGTATCATTCGCTGCATGTATCATTAATGGACGAGCATGCTATGTCTTTAGCATGTGAGTGTATCGTCCAGACATCGAGGCTTGAGGTTGGTATGGTTTGGGGAAGTTGTCAGCAAGGGCATCAGCAAGGATCCATGACGCGTCAGCAAGGTAGTCAGCAAACATTCATGACAGTGACACATCAACAAGCTGGTGTCAATCCCTCCTTCCGTCTTTCCGTGCTTCAAGAAACCTTTGAATCTGAATTTCAAAGGCCGCATGACACCTGAGGCATTCCTCGACACCGGTATGACGGAGACAGCTGGCGAAGGTTCATTTCTGGGAATTGGTTAGTGAAGGTTTGTGCCGGACTTGACAATGTTCAGCTTGATTAGCGAAGTGGAAAAATCCACGTTGTTTCGGTGAGTACACACAGTGTTTTGTAGTGCGATGAAACATATCAATCTATTGTGAATATAGGACGTTGAAAGAATCGGCCTCTTCATTTCCCCCAGAGTTCGCCTCTTTCCGCACGTTTCACTGGATGAATACTCCAATGTCATTCTTGGACCACTTATCAAACTCTTTGCAAGTCCCAATCGAGGAACTCGAATGGTATTCTCCGACAACCTCTCGGAGTATGCAGAGAAACTGGGCAAGAAAACTGTTGCAGAGAAGCTCTTGCCTAATATTGTATGTGGATTCAGTTTGGATTTTGGCGTGCTGCATTGACAGAATGGCACAACAATCTATTTTTACAGATACAGTCCCTGTAATTCAGGAAGCAATGATACATGCGATCATTCTTCTCTCACTAAAGGTATGTTGTGCTGTTTCATTGCATCTCGCGCTTCTGGTAACATATTTGCACATGTAGCTCAGTGATCACATCCTCAACAACGAACTTCTACGTCATCTGGCACGTCTGCTATATCTGTCGCATCGTCTGGGAAGGCCTCCTCGGCCAATGGAAAGACGAGCTCAACAATTGGCTTGTCTGCCCGCTATCCATGTGCGCCTTGGCGTGTCGCCAAAGCCAAGCTCAATGCTCGTCCGCATGGCAAACCATCCTGTTGCTCTTCTTGTCAAAGAGCAGGGACGACATGTGCGAAGATGACGAAAGTGGTCTCCACGTCGACAACGACGATCTTTGCCCATACGCCTGGGTGAAGCCCATCCAGCAGCTCAACTGCAAGATCGTGGTTCCCCCGGTGCTTGACTTTGCGCCGCATGTTGCGAGTGATGACGGCGAGGGATGCACTTGTGGCGACACGTTCATGGCGCTCAACCGCGGATCGTGGTATCTGGAATTGGACACCCCCGAGTATGTGGGGTGATCAAGGAACGATGGCTCATCGTAAAGTTGTTGACCCAGGGAGCGATTCGGCTTGCTGCTGTCCTCAACTGGATCTTTGCAGAGGTCGATGAGGACAAACCGAAGACGACTTACCTCACATTGTGATGTTTTTATTGATATTTACCCATTGCAAGCTAGACAAAATGTATGTTTTTTGTATGTATTACACCATGGAACGAACTTTTGAAGCCTATCGATGGTTGATTTGAAGCATTACTAAACTAAGGGTATACTAGTACAGAACACCAGGCAGAAATGTGGGTATAGAGTTTGTTGATCAAGGATGCCATCCAGAAACGCATGTCTGCGAGTGAAAGAAAGCCCACCTGTGCAAACTAGGCGCCAATATGAATATACAAAATCCACTGATCGAACGGTATGTCCACCGATCACATCGTTTTGTTCAGCGCCAGCGCCGCCCAGGTATGATCCAACCGACCACACGTGTCCACCATATACCTGTGAAATGTCGACGTGATCTTTCCCATCTCGCCATCATCCACTACCCACATTGTCCCTATCACAGATCAGAATCCGAGGATTTGCATTGCCGCTGTGAGGTGGATCACCTCGTCCGGACTCTCTTCGTCTCCGACAGTCGTGCGGCATGCAGACAGATACGCGAATTTGGGGTTCTTCAACTCGCATCCGATCATCCGTTGGATCGTAAAGTGACCGTCGTGCAGCGTGAACGCCAACTCGAATGGGTGTTTCGGATTCAGGAGGCTGTGTCACGCAAGGTGAACCCATTCGTTCCTTTCGAACTCTTTGATGATGACCCCAGAAATGTCTTGCCGTCTATGTTGTTGAAGATCGCATGGCCGGAGATGTGCTGGCCAATCTTGTCCAGTTCCACATACACAGAAGGCAGATCGTCTTCACCCGCAGCTTCAGCTTGACCTATGGCAACGAAACGTCGACTTTCAGTTGCAGAATTTGATTGGGCGTGCCATCCAGCGTGAAGGAGGGCAGTCAGGGTTGGGGTGTAGGACGAGATCAGGTAGGTTTCGGTGACCCTTCCTGTACGGCCCAGCAGCATGCAGGGGAAGAGAAAACTCGGCCCGCCAGATGCGTGATTCAGATGGCAGGGTCGTCTGGAGGAAGTACACAATTGGGAAAACAAAACAATCTCATCCCAGACTTTGCATAGGAAGTATGCGAGCTCTCGTGACATCTGCCCTTTTTGTGCATACAGTCAAGGTATGCCGCTCAGTCAACAAGTCGCGAACCCTCTTTTGAGTGACCTATAACACAATAGCAACAAGATCTCGGTCGAGGAAGATAATCAGGGCTTCACAAGAGTACTGGCTCGCACCCAGGATGACAACAGGTCCCTCACGGGCTGCAGATTGGAGATGTGAGAAAATGGAGGGAAGGAGAAAACGAGAGAGACCAGGCAGCACACGAAGATTGGTCACCACTTCCTGCAACTCCAGGTTCAGCCGCCAAAGCTGTTCATACTGATCTGCGCCAGGAGTATTGAGTACATTCCGGTCTGCCAATGTCATTCCTGCTGGGCCAGGTCGCAGGCGACACCGTGCTAAAAATAAAGTAGTCCGCAGAATCAACCACTCGAGGGTGAAGCGTGCACCATAAAACAGACAGAGCTCATTGGACGAGCCTGTGTGTGTGTTGGTGTCAAGGAAAAGTAGACCAGGTCGTGAGATCAAGCTCGGGTGGACACCTGGCTGAAGGTGGGAGATCAATTATCAGGTGATGAGATGAACATGAGGCTAAAGCATGGCATTTTGGCACCTACCAGGACGTTCCCAAGTGGAGATGTAGGTTCCGCGCGGAGAGAACTGGAGCTCGATGGCGTTTGGGATGCTCAATTCTTGCAATTGTTTTGCACCTTCTGCCCAGAAGATTCAAATGCTGGATTGATGCTGTAAGCTGAGATCGAGGAGGACACAAAGCAATACGTACACGGTTGGCAGAGCATAGGCGAACAGTCTTCCATCGTTACTATAGTGGTAGGTGTGGGCTGGAACATCGGGGCTGCTAAATCCAGAGAGCGGAATGTAGTCAGGTATTCCATCGACGAGACCGAGGGTCTTTGCAGACTGGAGAGAACGTTAGATCACCGTTTGATGAGGTATCCTGTCGGCCTACACACGTATTGCTGAGTGAGCTGGGAGGCCATTGAACGAGGGAGAAGCAAATTATGTAACTTACTACGGCATCAGTGGTCGTCCGTCACCTGGTCCCAGATGCAGTTCAATCATAAACAAACCCCAGCAACCCTCCGTCCTGGCCTCGACACACCTCCCATCATTCATATCATCACCGGCCTCATGCGCATTACCACCTCTGGGAAGATTTGGCTGTTAGCCAACCCGACAGAGTCAAGAAGGCTCGTGTCACCTGGCGCCATGAAAGGAATTGAGTTTGTCCGCAGTGAAAAGACTGAGATCACTATATGGACCGGTTGTCCTTGCCACCGGTGGTTACGCTGCAGACTTTACTTCGGATTCACTGCTGAAGAAACATCGCCCCAAGTATTACGACCATTGTGCTGGAGTAGGTCAGAAGACGGCCATGGTCATCGGTGCTAGCACTATCGACCTTGAGAAGTTCCAAGTGCATCCAACTGGTCTTGTCGATCCCAACGAACCAAATGCCAAGGTCAAGTTCCTTGCCGCAGAAGCACCCTGTGGTATTGGCAGTCTGTATCATTTGCTGTGTGTATCGTTGATGGACAAGCATACTATGTCTTCAGCGTATCATCAGGATGTCGAGGCTTGAGGTTGGTACGGGATTTGGGGAAGTTGTCAGCAAGGGCGTCAGCAAACATCAACAAGGGTGTCAGCAAGGATCCATAAAAAAAACGTCAGCAAGGATGTCAGCAATAGAACTGTCAGCATGGCTTAGGATCAACGGTCAGCAAGGATTTGTCAACAAGGAACGCCGGGTTGGACTCAGTGCGAATGGTGACAAGACACAGCTCGTGATAGGTCAACCAACTGTCTCTCGGGCCGCTTCAATGCATCCAAAAGAGACCCTACATAAAGGTTGCCATATACACAGACCTCAGATGAGAAGACCAACGCACGATGACAATATTTAATTGAAGAAATTGATAATCTGATTAGGTATCCTTCGATATCTAATATAAGACCTTTGTCGGCAGCCCAAGGATCACAATGACCTACAGGCGTACATACTACGTAGTCAGACAAAAACGTAACACTGCCTCGACTGTTCCTCCTTTTCTCCCGCCATCAGACACTCGACATGACCAACATCCCTACCATCCCCATCAACCGCTGCGAACCTCAGTATCGTTTTTCCCTCCCCCCATTCTTACAGACTGCCCACGCCCCATCTCCAACTCCTACTGGGCAATGCCACAACTCCTCGCCTGGTCCCTGTTCGAGTCATTCATCCAGAAACTCGACAAACTCCTCACAGTGGGCGTGCGCACGTTCATTGACCTTACCAAACCCCACGAACTCTCTCCCAACCTCATTCAAGTACCACCAATTCCCGACCCATGACAGGTCCCTCCCTGAGTCGAAGGAGTTTATGCTCACCATCCAAGACGACTTGCATTTCACAAAGAAATTCATGACCCATCCATGATCGAGTGATCTTCTCATTCTCCCCCGGGGTCTCGGGCTACGGCGAATCTCACAAAATTTTACGACTCTCCACAGAACTTGGTTCTTCTCGTGAATGCCACTCCAGAAGAAGAGGTCGTGATCGACAAGGAGCTAGGTATCATAGGCTGTCGAATGCCTGGCTTGCAGATCGTCAGTTTTGAAATGGGTAAACGAGATGGGTCTGTCCTTGTTTTACACACCCTCCCAGGGTGTAATATTCACCTTCATAAAGACAGGATCTATGCAAGAAAGGTGGCCCTGTTTCAGTGACATCTTGGATATCAGTTGTTGATATGACATACCCACCGAGCTCATCACTGGCCTAATTGTCCTGCACGCAGAAAGGTATGCTCGACCTCAACCTTTTGCTGAGTACCGTGACTTGGACACACTTCCTCAGAGTGATGGCGCTTGCATTGGATGTGTTCATCGTTCGAGAGTGCAAGCAAGGTCGACGCTCCCCTGCGTCCGCCCTCTATGTCTGGGATTATCGGTTTCTTCAACTCCAAGTTCCCCCCGACAATGAACCCATGTGACTGTCCATCAAACCCCCTCTCCCATCTCTGCTTCGCCCTCAAGACCATGCCCGGCTCATGCAGGTATATGCATTCACGCCCGCCACCTGCGCCGAGATCCTCTGCGAGCTCTACGACTCCTTCTGGGGCCTGTACGCCCATCTCTTTCTCCTGCTTTCAAACTCCAGTCTCCCCAATGCACGCCACCCTCGCACAGGTCCAAGCAGAACTTGGCTTTGCAGGCACGGGCTTGCAAGATCCCATCATGGCCAGTCATCCTTGCCGTCACAAAGGAGAGAGCTGTTTCCGATGCAAGTGAGTGTCGCTTCCTCTCTTCCCTCACACACTCCCAGAGACTGCGCCCATGATGAAGGCTGTGTTCTGTGCAGCTACTGCTTCCGCACAAGCTCTCACAAAGACTACAACATCAGCTTCTTCATTGCCCAACAGCCTGGCGGGGCCGGGCGGGCGCTGCGATTGCGGTGATGCGGAAGCTTGGCACTCCAACATCCAACGTCTCTTTCACCCCCTTCTCCATGACTCTGATCGATGTTTCGATTCCGCCCTATCCGCCCCTGACATGACCCCGAGAGTACCCCCAAAGTCTATCTCCAAAGCAGACATCCCTCCCGTCCCTCACTATCCTTTCCGCACTGCCTTTCCTCCAGGACTCAGGGAAACATGGGTCACACCATTGATTTTCTTCTCGAAACCCTCGACTGCTCTCCAGAGGAAGCCAATCTTTGCCTTCAGCCCACAGCCGACCCCATGCAAAAGGATCAATGCTCTGTCGTCATCTGGAATGACAACACACGTTCCTTCGACGAAATCATCCAGCTCATCTGTGACTTGACAAATCGTGATAGAAAGGAAGCAATGGCAATGGCACACCGTTGACGAACATGGTCGCGAGATCATCGACATGAACACCAATATCTCTTGCCTCCTTGAGGTAGTCCAGGTTATCTCCAAGATTGAAATAGGTGTCACCATTCGGCGCGCATACGACACTTTCAGAGAGCACGTCATCGCGCTCATCATCGAGTGGCTCCTCGACCTCACCTGCAGCAGACTCGGAGCCAGCACACTCATCATCCATGAGGCCATCGCAGCCATGCTCGCTTTCTTTCTCACCATGGGAAGAATAACGTGCCAAGGCATTCAGGACTGCGATGCGACCCTATTCACTCAGTGTGATCAAGCGTTTGTCTAGGACTGATGAGGTGGTAGTGAAGAGAGGGCGAGGGTGTGGATATTCATGAACACTGCGACCGTATTTGTGACGGTCTACGTGGTTTTCAACTAGGGCTCGTACGCGACAGGGAACAGGACTCACCATGGATTTCTGTCAGCGATGATCGTCTCATGCTAAGAAATTGTTGTCGAGGACGAGTTCGGGTTTGAGGTCGCAGTACAGTACCTTTCTGTATGGATGCAACCATAACGCATAATGCAGCAATGGAAGCTGCCCTTCTCGGCTTTCTCAGGTCGCCTTCCAGGTTGCCCCCTGTAAATGACCAATCTGCCGGATTTGGCTGTTGTCACGTGGTGGCGATCATAGCATGATTGAGACTTACGTGAATCGGCAACTTCAAGTTGACAACCACTACTTATAGTAGGCCTCGAGCTCGAGTCCTCGATGGCACATCCCGATTCCTGTTGCGGCACGTATTTTGCACACTGTGGTGAGTCTCACAATTTCATGATTATGTTGCTTCACGATGTAGTCTGCCACTAACCCCTCTGGCTGTCAACCCACCACGTCCCATTGAACGATACGTTAGTCACCCAGTTATCTACAAGTCTATTACATTTACCGGAACACACACTATGTTGGTTCACCAGAAATACTCTACCAGACATCGACGTACCACATCACCTTCAGCAGCACCTTGACGGACATCACCATAAGTTACTTTACATCGTATTACCTTCTTTTAAACTGATCTCAGCGAAAGATCCACACCATAAAATATGACGAAACACCAGGCCGAGATGAGTAACAAAGAGGCAATTACCACCTTGTTTCCGCGGCATGGTGCCACGCTGACTGCGCAGCGTCTCAATAGTGAGCTACCTGTCATAGTAAGGCTGGCGCCTACTACAACATGTGAACGGGAAAACAGTGAGCGACATCGACTTCAAAGAGTCAATGAAAGCTTATGCCCATTTTCCAGGACTGAAGAACAACGAGCCAGACGCCGAGAACGAAACTGTATTCACCAACAAGTTTCAAGGTAAAATCTCTGCATGCTAACCCAGCCATCGCTCACTCGATGTACTCCCAAGGGCAAAGAAAAGAGTGCGTCTGGACGAGGACAGCCCCGGCGCTGAGGAAGACCAACCAGGGACTTCTGGCGCATTCGATGAAGCGGAGCAAGGTGGCGGGCATGGGATTCTCGGTCCAGAAGATCAAAACATGCAGGCGAGTACCCCTGCCCTAGAATTCTATGAGCAAGGGACTTCCTGCGATGCACCCCCAGCCCCTGAAGTCCGAGCTCAGGGAGTTACCTGCGGCGGTCCGTTAGACCAATCATTGGACTTTGTCACCGGGGTTCTCGGGGTGCAGGTGTTGGCCGATTCCCCCACAATTCAATGGACAAGTGGGCATCAAATGGTCCTTCCATACCTACCGAAAGAAACAGAAGACGGAGTGATCAATGTGCTAGACGATGACCAGGAGTACGTCGTTGACCTGGCACAATTCCCGGAAGCCACTCCCAGAAGCAACTTCGTGGCATTCCTCTCCAGACACGATTCTCATCTACAGCTCGTCGAGGCAGCAAGAGAGGCGCTCTCGTTGAACAAAACCATGGTCATCCAGGGATACGTAGATACTCAGAACTTTAAATTTTCGATGGAAGGGCTGTACAACGCTTTCCAAACATCAGAGAAAGAGCGGCTGGAGTGCCATGGTGCCTATGGACTCATAGTTGATCCTTTGTGCACTGATTGCTTCTCATATAGATATGCAAATTCAAGCAGAGGACTTTAAGTCGCTCCACCAAGAAATAATGATGGGGCAATTCATGAATGAAGTTGGCAATCCCAAGGTCATCAAAGTCTTGTTGAAGTTTCCACTGGCGCAAGAGGTGATTCCAGCTCCATTCGAGTAAGCACTACATCACAGGGTTGACACTTGACATGCTGATGATGGCGTAGAACACTGGATGACGGGCTATGCATTGGAAGGAACCAAACTCAGCACATGGTGTCCATCAGCGACAAGTTCATCCCAGGAGACGTCTGGACATCTCACTCATGGGCTTTGGCACACCATGCTGGTGTGCTTACCTACGCTCACCACGATGTGGATGGTATGTGCACTTTTGTGGTGCCACTGTCTGGGATCAAACAGTGGGTGGTCGTCTGCCCCAAGACTCAGCTGTCCAAAAGTGACCTGGCAAAGTATCTCACAAATGTCACTGACCTGGATCAGCTCACATCCTACTTTTCGGACAAGATGCACATGGAAACTGTGTATCTATCCGCTGGAGACCTGATGTAAATCCGCTTTGATGGCTTCAATTCTGCTCATATTATATTTCATTGTCAGCATCATGCCTCCTGGACAACTACATGGAGTGTACACGCCAGTGGCTGGTTTCTGCAGAGGTGGGAGCTTCTTTTGCATGGACACCATGCATTTGAGCGAGCTTTCACGCCATGTAGACCATGCTGTCGGTAAGTTCCTCACAAATCAGCAGCATCTAGCTTCAAGAGAAACGCTTGGTCGATTGGTAATGGGCCTGACAAAATATACAAAGCAATGAAGTAAGCGGTTGTTACGTCTTTGAGTATGGAGTCTCATGATGCTTTCTAGAGCTATATAAGAACTGTGTCATCGCCCTTTGTGGCATGGTACTGTACCACGAGCAGTACACAAAGGAAGGGGAAAACCATCAGATGGCAATCTCACAAGCTGCATCTTCTGAGATTGCAAATGCAATCATGGAACACTTTGCACTGGAAACACAAGAGAAGTTTGAAGATTGGGCAAACACAACAGAACTATTTTGCAGGGGGGAAGAAGTAAGCTTGGAAAGTGTGCTCGCCCGATTCATCCAGAAATAGATGTGTAGCACCTCATGTATTCTTTTGTGCAATGCACATGTTCAATTGGATGGGGATGGAGACAGAAACAAGGGTCAGACAAGGTGACAAGGTAGACCTGGAGAGCATGCTCGCGGCATTCATAGATCAGTAGTTATGGCATTGCTTCTGTATCATTCGCTGCGTGTATCATTAATGGACAAGCATACTATGTCTTCAGTGTGTGAGTGTATTGTCCAGACGTCGAGACTTGAGGTTGGTATGGGGTTTGGGGAGGTTGTCAGCAAGGATGTCAGCAACACACGTCAACAAGGGCGTCAGCCAGGATCCATGATGCGTCAGCAAGGTAGTCAGCAAACATTTATGACAACACGTCAACAAGGGTTGTCAGCAAGGACATGTGTGTCAGCCAGGATCAGCATGGATCTATAATTTAAAAAAACCGTCAGCAAGGATGTCAGCAATAGAATCGTCAGCATGGCTAACGACGATGGGAATCATATCTCCGCGAGACATGGCTCGAGTTCATGCCAGTCCATTTTACTGATCGCCAGTGATTCACATACTGATCATTGATCATCCTTATTTACTTCCCTCAGTGTACGTAGGTTTCGAGACTCAACAAGGAAGAGGTCTTCGCGGTGTGTGCGTCCAAGTCATGGTTGTACGCAGCTCACAAATGTGTCTAGTTCGGTTTCATGTAATTGTTTACAAGACACCTCATGTCCTGGGCGCTCCTCCTTACTCGCAGGTGTGACAATGATGGACAACACATGTAAACTACGACAATCAATCAGACGTTTGTAGTTCGTAACATGTTGGCAAAGGGGTCCTTCTTCTTTGCCTTGTTCTCCTCCTTCAATCTGTACTGTTCAGAACTCGGTCAACTGTCCTTCTCGCGCCGCATGTCGCTGCCAAAGGTTCTCCCGTGCAGGTCGAAACTCTCAAATCATTCGAGCGTGTCCACCATATCCTGGTCATCCACCTTCATCCCAAAAGTTACTCTCACCCGTTCCTTGTTCACCCTTGACACCCCCGAGAGTATCTCCCTCAACCACCTCTGTCACGCAATACGGAAACCACCCACTCCGCATCTTGTTCCGACGCAGTGTCCTGTCAGCGAAACCACGGTGCCGCCAGACGAGGTCATGACTTGGTGCAGTGCCAATCAAACAGATATTCATCCAGGGGTGTTCCATCCGACAACGTGTCTCGATCTGCTAAAACGACGGCAAGGACACACCTGATCTCATCCTTGCCCATTGGCGTCTTAGCCAGTCGTGCAAGCCGTTTTGTCCTCGATTGACGACCTATGACAACGTGAGGGGAAAAAAGAAATTGGTGGCGGAAGAAGACAAACCGTTCCTCGCCTAGTTCCTCCATCGTTTGAGCCGCACCCCGCATGCGTGTAAACAGGATGTTGCACACGCCCAAAGAGGCGTTGGAAAAGTTGACTTGACGGATGGTGGGCGTTGAATGGGCATGATTTGTGAAGTGGCCTCTTTTTCGGTTGTTGTGAGCGTTCTAAAGTTCAACAAAAGCGATGGACAATTGGAGGCTCTGTATGTTTTGGTTCTGGATGAACGTCGACGGCGACCAGCGTGTTGAAAGTGCTGAG